>BLSH010277173.1:61213-71618 GCA_018402905.1 Glandirana rugosa | reverse complement strand
GGGGGGGGGGGGGGGCAGGGAAGCACACAGGGACCCTGGGAACAGCAGAAGACAAGTAAACTGGATAGGAGGGGCAGCGGGAGCAGCATATAGAGGAACCAATCTCCTCCATTAGGAGGAAAATGGAGGAGATTAGTTCCTCTAAATGCTGTCCCCGCCTTCCCTCCTATCCAAATGTACAAGGGATACACATGGGCCCCCTGGAGCACAGGACCCGGTTGCAATTGTAAACCCTGCAGCCCCTATAGTTACGCCCCTGTCTCTGAGTAAAAGTCACGAATATTACACATATTACACTTGGTAGCAACACAGTTAACCCCTTTATTTCCCCTTGAAGTTAACACCGTCTCAGTCAGTGTCATTAATATAGTGACAGTGTACAATATTGTATCTGATCACTGTAAAATTGTCACTATTGATGTCAGTGGCAGTTAGTCAACCTCCCTCTTAGTGCCAGATTGTCTGCCACACTATCACAGTCACACTATAAGTCACTGATCACCACCAGTATTATAGCTGGATAAATTCCAGTATAATGTATACACCATATTTTCTAGATGCCGTAACTTTCACACAAACTAATAAATTTACACTTACTGAGATTTTTTTTTATCAAAGACATGTAGCAGAATACATTTTGGACTACATTTATGGAGAAATTATTATTTTTTTATTCAATATTTTTATAACAGAAAGTAGAAAATACTGCATTGTTTTTTAGTCTTCATTTTTTTTTTGTTTATATAATAATAAAGTGGTTATCAAATAACACCAAAATAATGGTCTATCTGTTTGAAAAAAATATATAAATTTAACCACTTCAGCCCCGGAAGGATTTCCCAGTTTAGGACCAGAGCACTTTTTGAGATTCTGCACTGCATCGCTTTAACTGACAATTGCGCGGTTGTGAGACGTTGTACCCAAACAAAATTTGCATCTTTTTTATCCCACAAATAGAGCTTTCTTTTGATGGTATTTGATCACCTCATTTCTGATCACCGCTATAAACAAAAGAAAAGCGACAATTTTGCAAAAAAAAAAACAATATTTCTTACTTTTTGCTAAAATACATATCCAAAAAAAAATATAAAAAAAAATTTTTTCATTGGTTTTGGCCAATTTATATTCTTCATCATATTATTGGTAAAAAAAATTTAAATCTGCATTTATTGATTGGTTTGCGCAAAAGTTGCCACGTTTACAAATGATGAGAATTCATTTATGGGGTTTTTATTTTTTTATATTTTACTAGTAATGGCGGCGATCTGTGATTTTTATTGGGACTGCAGTATTGCAGCGGACATGTCGGCATTTAAACAGCGATCAGTGCTATGAAAATGCACTAATTACTGTGTAAATGCCATTGGCAGTGAAGGGGTTAACCTGCAGGGGCGCTCTAAGGGTTAACTGTGTTGCCTCAGTGTGTTCTAACTGTATGGGGGCTGGATTGGCAGGGGGAGGGGAGTGATCACAGCTCCCATATACAGGGAGCCTGTGATCACATCCCTTCCCCCTCTGTCAGAACAGAGATCTGTGTTTACATACACAGACCTCCGCTCTGTCGCTCTGGGGGGGATGATCGCAGAGAGTCCGCCGTACCCACTCCCTGGCCCCCCGGGAAACACAGTGGGCGCGCAAACGCGCCTCCGGCGCCACGTGCGCTCGCAATACTTGTTCTCGCGGCCGCCGTCAGGTGATAATGAGCTAAGTTGCCGCCGTCAAGCCAAGGCAGGTGGTCGGCAGCTGGTTAATTTGAGTACAGTGTTGCATTACTGAACAATTGCCAGTTACTGTAAAGTAGTGCAGTGCTGAATAGCAAAAAATGCCCTGGCCATGAAGGGAGTAAAACCTTCCAGAGTTCACGTGATTAACAAAGGTGTTATTGTGAAGCTGCCACATAACGTAATATAGAGAAATGTGCAAGTTTGATAAGTTTGGATGAATCATTATTGCCTGCTAGGTCATCATTATTATCAGTAGCATAATGTGACCTAGTACTGTATGTCTGACTAACATCTCATCTAATAAATTCTAATTGACACTAATATAGCAATGTTTACCCCCTATTACCCGTTCCTCCTTTTTTATCTGTATTTTGTATTGACTACTTGTTGGATCTACAGATCCCTTGCTCCAGAAATTGTTATTCTTAGATTCTGTATCTAACTGACTGTGCTAAAAAGTTTATTGATCCCCTGCATGGGAGATCGAAATTCAATAAAAAATATTTCGTTTTTTGTTTAATTAACCACTTGCTTCTCAGGCACTTAAACCCCTTCCTGCCCAGGCTAATTTTCAGCTTTCAACACTGTCACTCTTTGAATGACAATTGCGCGGTCATGCAACACTGTACCCGATTGAATTTTGTATTATTTTGTTCACACAAATAAAGCTGTCTTTTGGTGGTATTTAATCACTGCTGGTTTTTTTTTTTAGTATTTTTAGCTAAAAAAAAGAAAAAAAGACCAAACATTTTGGAATAAAAAACAGTTTTATAGTTTGTTATAAAATTTTGCAAACAGGTATTTTTTCTCCTTCATTGATGTGTGCTGATAGGCTGCACTGATGGGCACTGATAGGCTTTACTGATAGGCACTGATAAAGCATCACTGATGGGCGGCACTGGTGGGCACTGATGAGGGAGAACGGTTGGGCACTGATAGCTGGAACTGATGGGCACTGATAGGTGGCACTCAGAGGTGGCACTGATGGACGGCACTGATAGGTGGCACTGAAGGGTACTGATAGGTGGCACTGAAGGTCACTGATCGGTGGCACTGATGGGCACTGATAGGCACTGGTAGGTGACATTGAGAGGTGGCACTGATGGGTGGAACTGGTGGGTGGCACTGGTGGGCACTGATAGGCATTGGTAGGTGACACTAATATGCAGCACTGATAGGTGACACTGATGATGAGGCACTGATAGGCGTTGTTTGGCAGCACTGGCAGGCACTGATAGGTGGCACTGGTGGATATTTATAGGTGGCACTGGTGGGCACTGGTAGGTGGTACTGGTGGGCACTGATAGGCAGCACTTATTTGCACTGGTAGATGGCACTAGTGGGCACTGGCAGGGGGCACTGGTGGGCACAGATGAGGTGGTGGTGGTTTTAGCTGTTCCGGACTGATGTCCCTCTGACAGAAGCCGGTGATCAGCTTTTTTTTTCTCCTCATGTCAGCGTGCGGAAAAAAAAGCTGATTACCAATTTTCTGTTTACATCACATGATCAGCTGTCATTGACTGACAGCTGATCATGTGGTAAGGGGACTGGATTAGTCTGATTGACTCTGTGATCACTCCGCTTGCACCTGCAGGGGGCACGCAGGTAGCTCATGGATGGGAGGACATACATGGATGCCGTCCCTGCAATTAAGGCCCGCGATGTAGCCGTCTTTTGGCTATAGCGTGGGTGGGGTGTGGTTAAGATAATAAAAAGTTTACATTTTTTTTTAGACATATTCTACATATTTCATTCAGGTGCATTTTTTAGATTAGATTTTATTGTCAGATATTTTGCTTTTTACAACACAAAATAACCTTCAAACTAATTATAATAGAAGTAAATAAAATTACTGCAAAATTGAATATACTGTATCCTTTTCCAAGACTATCTGCAATTCTAGATAATTCACAGAAAGATAATGGATTGTCTTTGTTGCTATGTGATCAACTGCAATACTGCCAGTGAGATACTAGTGGAAAAAGCATAGGACATCACATGAAATCAATGCCCATCCAGAAATGCTCTGATATGCATTGCAATAATAAGCTTTGTGGTTTCATCTCATGGGCTGGAAAAGTGCCCTTCATTGGATGTATCAGTATCATGAAGGTAATTTTCAAGTACATTGTATTATTATTGTGAAATAAGAGGGCTGCTGATGTATTTCAGCAAACTTCAGAGCAGCAAAAGCTGAGCAATCATTTTTTTTTATTTAACTGTATCCACAGCAAACACAGACATGCACATTGCCAAGTAAATAGGAGGGCAACATGAGGTGTGCTCTGAACCAATGCTGTGTAGTTTTCTCCATTTCTTTTCAAATTTTGAATGTAGTTTGAATCTGATTGGAACTTAGTACTAACATAGTTTATATAAGAGTTTTTGGTTGTGAGAGCATCAAGGGCAACATTCCAGCAATCATTAGATTACTGACAAAAAAGGTATAGGGGGGAACTGGTGCACTTCCTAAATGAAAAATGTAAGCACAGGTAGACCGTGCTCTTTAGTTGCATCCCAAAGCTTAATTTCCACCTCGTATTCTATTGTTTTTAATCTTAATGTACTAAGATAATTATTATAGTTCTTTGTAGCTAGTCTATTAACAGCTTTGATGAAATATTTCAAAACTGTTTATGATATAAGTACAGCCTTAAATCTGAATTCTAGGCAGATACAAATAGACACAATATAATAATATAATGCAGCTCTTTAATTATTAGTGCATCACTGCAAGCAGTGTAAGTACCTGAATTTAACATGGTATCAGCCTCTTACAGTCCCTTTAGAGCAGGTGGAAGAGTAAGAGGAAGAAGCAGTACAAGGAGCCAGTCAGCTCATGACAAGAGGCATGCTGACAGGAAGCAAAGGGAACGGGAGATTAGCTCATCACTGGACTGCTTCTGATTTTACCATCCAGTAACAGGCTGGGGTGGATCCATGACAGTTGGGATCAAAGGAAGTTGGTTGAATGATGATGTCCATCACACAGAGGGTGCATGTTGTGGCAAAAAAATGCATTGTGGGGAAAATACATTAATTGAAAGGGAATATTGCAATAAATGCTGGTCTGGTTAATTTATCTCTAATTGATTATTCACATTTTTTTTTTTGGTTTTTGGTTTAACACAGCAGACCAAGTGAACTGCCCTTTACAATGTACAACATATGAATGATTAAACATTTAGGTGGCTCCCGGTAATATTCAAGTCCAAATAAGTTTATTTCAGTGATAAAATGTTTGTAAAGCCTTTACAAATATTTTATCTTTGGAATAAACTTGTGTCTGAATTGAATGTTATGGTGTGGTCCTTCTATTCATAATTGCTCATCCTTACTACAACCCAAGGTGATTGTGGAAGCCCTATGGTGTGTAGAAGCTGCCAGCCCAAAATTCAGACCCATTATACCTACACCATTACCACAATATTTGATAATAACAACAGCATGGATACAAAGAAATCACAGAAAGAATTTTCATGGTTGTGTATTTCATACTTGCATACACTGTACTTACTTGTAAATTCTGCAACACAAATAGTTTCATTAACTTGTACATTGCCCACTTCAGATTATAATTCCTGTAATGACTTAACTATAATAATATTAATACAATTATTGCTTTTATAAATGATGAGAAGGAAACAGATATTTTTCTCCACTTTATGTTTACCACTCGTATCACATATGCTAAAACACTGTAATCTTTCTTCTTCTTTCTTACCTTCTTTAAGACAGCACAGGTATATTTCTAAGGACAAACTCAAACTCTAGAGCCACCCAACAGTGTTCCTCTTCACCAATGCTAGAAACAGAATTTCACAACTGAATAGGCTGCCATTATTACAGAGTATAAATCTAATATGCATGAGTTCAGTGGACTAGACCTGGTGTGTTCACAAACATACGTGAGGAGAAAACCCTGGTGTGCTGCTTCACTTATGCATTGAATCTATTTTACAAAGAACACCACTTTTTCAGGTTGACTGAGGCTTTCAGTCACAATTTTTCTATTTGTTTTAGTCAGAAAAACTTTGGGGATTTTGTTATTTGTTAATTCAGGCGGTGACTGTGTTGTTCCAAAGATTACATTTTATTGGCTACATTAGCAATTCATTTTTAGGTCTGATAGTCAAGAAAGATGAAAGTTATGCTGAATTCATTCCAAGAGTATCAGCTGCTTTTCCTCAAATAATATATGGGACTTTGCTAAGAAAGGAGTCTAAAGTCACAGCTCTCTATACCTACCTGAACATTTGCCTCTTCACTAAATCATTTAGTAAAGAGTTAAAATTTCCTGATATAACACTCTTCAATGGCCCATCACAAAGGGCCTTGTCTCTGATATATACGGTGTATGGGGTCCTAAATCTGCATTCTGAAGACCCAGTCCCAAATTATTTATATATACACTTCCGAGAAGAGCCCACAAAAGCTCCCAAAGAAAAAAATTTCATGGAAAAATGTATAGCCAGAATTCATAATGTGCTAGATAAATTCAGAGAAGCCTGGATTTACTGGAATGTATTTGAATATCTGCTATATGATATGACCTGCATGTGACCTGTATTGTACATGCATTTACTCAAAAAGTCTGAAGACCAACTTGAAAGAGTAAAAAAATGGATTGTCATCTTGCTCCTAGATAAAAGTAACAAATAGCCGGTAGGCTGAACAATCTTTAAACTTTTTTTTCTTCTCTAGCTTTTGGAAACTCTAAAAAAAGAGAGAGCTTTCAGCATTGCCACTTCTTTAGGGACTCCCATATGTCCAACAAATGTATCATTTTTTTTTACATTGCTGCTTTAATTACCAGCAGGAGGCAATTGACTTTCTCATGTTTGAACTTGATATTTTAGAATATCCCCCAATCTACTTGTGTTGATTTTAATCCAAATTTTGAAACTCCAACCTTAATTTTGTTCCTGAACTTGCTGCATGCTAAAATCCTCCTTTAGCTCAACACATAATTTTGTTATATTGCCTGTTATGTATATAACTGGTGGTGTTCAGCTTCTAATTTTCTGAACTGCTACTCCTGTGCTCTTAGATGCTCCCGTAAAAGGTATGTCCTCTTGTTCCTGACATCACCACTAATCTCTGCACCCAACCTTATGGACACCCTCACAGACTTTGGGCAAATATCTGGTCTCTATGTCAATCCACTGAAATCTAAAGCCCTCAACATCTCTCTGCCCCCCGATCTACAGACCCACCTACGGGAATCCCTCCTGTTCACCTGGACAACCACCCACATTTCCTATTTAGGAATCAAACTCACAACCAACCCTTCTGACCTCTATGCTGCTAATTACCCCCCCATGCTCACTCAACTCACTAATCTTATGACCAAATGGTCTTCACTCACTCTTGCTTGGATGGGCAGAATCGGGGTGGTCAAAATGTCAATCCTCCCAAAGATACTGTACCTTTTCAGAGTCCTCCCAACCATAGTCCTCTCACATTTCCTATGTATACTACAGCGCAGGGCCTCTTGCTTCATCTGGGGTACACTTAGACCATGATTACCTCCAAGCACCCTTTATGCACCTCGTATTTGCGGTGGACTTAGCGTGCCCAACTTTACTAAGTACTATTATGCAGCCCAACTTGCACAATTAACCAAATACCATGCCACAAAAGAAGTCCACCTATGGGTTGCTCTTGAATCAGTTGACTGCTTTACCACCCGATCTGACTGTGGCACTCCTGAACAGCAAACCTATGGCTTTAACCCACCGACAATTCAAGCTCATGCTCTTTGCAACCACTGCAGCCAAACAATCCATAACGAAAGCCTGGAAATCTCCCTCCCTGTCCATCATGTCTGTCAAGCAAAGAGTGAGTCAAGCCTTTATCCATGCTAAAACTGAAGCTATCTACCTTGAAAAATTAACCTAATTTTAGGTTAAATTGGATTACCCACGGTCTCCCCCCTGGCTTTGACCAAATGCTTATCACTGGATGAGGTGTATTGCACCCTCCATATGTCCCCTACAGTAGCTGAAGCTCCAATTTCTGGACTCTCTCTGGAGAACTCCCTCCCTTATACTTCCTCCCCTTCCCCCTCTTACCTTACCTCCCCTACCCCCTCCTAACTTTACCCACTTTGCACTTAATCCATTTGGGCCATAACTCAGCTCACCCACGATATATACCCTCATGACATACTTTCCCCTGAATTCTCCCCCTTCATAAGACACTTGAACCAGACTGGTACATTGTTCTTCCCTCCGGAGTAAGCCAAGCCACTTAGCTGAAACTTGATAGAACCTTTTATCCTATACCTTTCCCCCCTCTGAACAACTAGCTTGCTAGTTGACTGAAGGATTCTGTCACATCCAATCCCTGTACCTGAATCAATTGTTCCCATCTTAATCCTAACTTTCTAGATTCTGTTATCCTATCGATGTTTGAATCCTCAATGAATATTGCTATGATTCTAAAGAGGAACACATGCTACAATTTTTATATTCAAAATCTAATGTGCACAGTTATTGTTATCACAGTTCTACTGTTACCATTTGTGAAATGTAATACACTGTGCTGTACATTCCTTTTCTCTGATACCAATAAAATATTTGAACAAGAAAAAAGCAGTGGTATGATTGCACACTGAACATACTGCTGTTGTAAAAAAAAAGAATAGATACATTAATAAAACAAACATGCTCTGTGCTCCATCAGTCTTAGGACTCTGAAGCTGGTGAAGCACATTAAAAATGAATGAGTGGGGGGGCGGAGCTGGCAGCCAGAGTGGATGGACATGTAGAAGAATTACTCTGACACAGCAGGTATCCCACAGCTACTCACACTGACCGATCACAGCTCCCACATGGCCACAGAAGTGCCCCAGGCAGAGGAGATCATAATGCATTCCTCAGGCCAGGCAAGCAAAAGGAAAGAGAGGGACCGTGGAAACTCATGGAGTTTTCACTCCATCAGCGGCCCGGCGGCTCCAAGATGGCGCTGATGTGGGGGAGAGAGCTCCTTCTCCATCTTCTATATCCAAGAGCTGCAGCAGAGCATGATGAGTCTACCAGTCATGCTAATTCTTATCTACACTTGGCCTCTGACAGCCCTATTAAACAAAAAAGGAGGATGGAGGAGCAAGTTAATGTTTCTGCTACTGGGTTTAATGAAGAAGTGGATGAAATGGAGGAAACAGCAGCTTAAGGAAAGAAACTTGATTCTTTCCCCACAACAAGCCAGACCATTACTGAAAAAACAATGAAAGATATGCTGCTTACTTTAAGGGGAGCTCTACAACAGGACATGGCTAATTTCATGTGCCCGCACAAAGGGAAATAGCTGATATTGGAGACAGGGTGGAGTATGTGGAGAATAAGATGGAGGAATTTGCATCAGCCCACAATGAATTGGTGGATGCCCATTTTTAAATGGAGGAGGAGCTTAAATCATTGAAAATGAAAGTGGCAGACCTCCAGGATAGGTCACGCAGGAATAATATTAAATTTAGGGAATCCCTGAATCAGTAACACCATCATACCTGCGCACTTTCCTCCAGTGTCTAATGACAACCGCTCTCCCATCTCTTAACCCTGCTTACACACTCATAGATAGAGCACATAGACTCCCGAAACTGTCTCACCTGCACGATAAAATACCTAGAGACATGATAGCACGGATTCATTTTTTCCATATAAAGGACGAGCTTATGAGATACTCCCGGCAGAACCCTGCTCTACCTGATCCTTTTCCTGGATTCTCCCTTTACGTTGACCTCTCCCAAGCCACACTGGCAGCAAGAAACAACCTAGTGCCCATAACGAAAATCCTACACAATCATCCTCTACAAATGGGGATTCCCAGCCAAGATCACAGTGGAAATGAACCAGGTGTTGCAAACAATCTCCTGACTTGAAAAAGGTTTGAAACTGCTCCATAAATGGGGGTTAGTACCCCAAGACAACAACGCATCACCCACTGAGGCCTCACCCCAAAGGGCACACCAAAACCGCACAACCAGGTCCAGAAAATCCCATAACTGAATAGTTATCTACACTATCCGTACCCACTGCCTTGATCTCCTCAGAAAGTCATAATCCTCTGTGCCTTACACGCCGCTACAGGATATTATGGCCATGGGACTGATTCCCGGTGTCCGGTACATTATTATTGTGGTTGAGATAAACAATATATATGCTGGATAATGTATATGCACCCAACAGGAAACCCTTAAAATTCTTGCACCAGGTATCGCATTCCACAGGAAAGATAAAGAAAGGCAACTTGGTTATCTGTGGTGATTTCAATATGGATATGAACTCTACTCTGGACTCCTCCTCGGTGGGGCTGAGATGCAGGCAGGATATGGGTTCCTATTGCCTGAGTGAAGATCTGTACGACCCCTGGCAGTGCCTCAGTACCACGATACTTTATTACTAAATACATGACTGCTCATTTTCCACTTCAAGAAGAGTCACCATGACTCCGTGACGGTCCCCAGCATGTCTAGAAGTGAGTCCGTTATCCTTGGGTATAGGACGGACGTAGAGTCGGGGTGGCTCCTCCTCAGGTCTCATCTCAAGTATAGGTATAACTTTAGTGGTGTCTATTGGTTCAACGGAAAGAAATAGAAAGGACACCTTACGCTATGGACCACGTTCTTAAAATTCCCAAAGGACAACCCACGTATATGTAATAGGTCGTATATATAA
>BLSH010277173.1:5351-15647 GCA_018402905.1 Glandirana rugosa | reverse complement strand
CCTTAGAAGCTATCACAACCATGCCTACTAAGGGCATGGCTGTGATTGGCCAGTGCATCATGTGACCCAGCCTCTATATGAGGCTAGAGTCACAGTGCTGCATGTCACATGCTCTTGGGTTAGTGTAGGGAGAGGATGCTGCCGGTGTTTTTGTGAGGGACAGATTGCAAACATTTTAACATCTGATCCTGCATCCTGAGATTACTACTACTGTTGCTCTGAGGGACAGATTGCAGAAATTTGAGATTTCACATACTGCTGCTTTGAGTGACAGATTGCAGATCAAACTCTGCATAACACAACGATCGCTACGATCGTACACAACAATCAGATTGTGGGAGTAATTTGAGATTTCACATACTGCTGCTTTGAGCGATCTGACTGCACTAGGTAGAGGCTTCTGCTTAGAGGGACAGATTATTGTTCAAAAATCATCTCCTAGTTCTAAAGGGAGAGGTTCTAGCTGCAGCTGTAAGTGACACATTATTGTTCAAAAATCATCTCCTAATTTATTTGATTTTAATTTATTTTCCCTATCCCCATTTTTTTGTAGGGCACTTGCCCTACTCTTACCCCCATTTTCCTTCCTTTTGCAGCCCTCTAGCACTTGCCAGGACTTTGTTACAGCCATTTTTGTGCTTAAAAGTTCGGGTCCCCATTGACTTCAATGGGGTTTGGGGTTCGGGATAACGTCCGGGCAACGTTCGGTGCGGAACCCGGACTTTTTCCCAAAGTTCGTTTGGACCCACAGAACCCGAACGTCCAGGTGTTCGCTCAACGCTAATAGGGGACTACAAAAGGACTACAATGGGCCAAGGTTTGATTACCCCAATTATGCCGTCCCTACTCACAATAGATTCTCTGCCTTGAGGGATGAGGGTCGACGTACAGATCCCTATCCATATATGGATGATCAAAGGGGTGAGTACAATCAGTCACCCTATAACTATAACCAAAGGGATCCGAATATACCTAGTAGTCGGAATCCGTCCAATGGTCAGGATTTTCGCAGGGCAGGGCCAAACCCGAACACAGGCCAAAATATAAGAGGGGATGCAGGGGACGAGGGAGAGTCCAAAAACAAAAGAAAAAGGACAAGATAGGATCTGGGATTTTTCTTTCAATACATTTTTATTCATTTGATTAACAGAGAAATTACAAGACCATGTTGTAACAGGTAGTGTTAAATACTAAAGACAAATACCCAGAGTGAGCAGTAACAGTACAGTACAAAAAGATGCAAGATTCATGACCAAATCCACAAAACCTGAAAACCCTTCATCCCAGGCAACTGTGAGATGATGAAGATGGGAGAGACTCCACGGGGAGACCCATCGGCACCCCAAATGGGCTCAAACTGTGCCGTGAAGGAAATGCAGGGGAGCAATGTCGGACTCAAAGCTCGAGAGAGGGAGTTCTCTCAAGATGAACCTTGAAGGCTAGGATTATCGCATCAAACATATGGGGGAAAAGTAAAGGGACCTAGTCCCAAATAGCCCATCACCGGACATGTGTCAAAGCAACAAAACATTGTACTTAGAGAAAAGAAGGGGAATTAGAGAGAAGAGAGGAAAAGAGTAGAAAAGATGAAGAACACTATGCACCAGAAGAATGGGGAGATCGACATTAGTTGCTAAGACCTGTGACTAGGGATATACCCATATGGCTGGCCCAGGGTTCCCAGATAGCATCAAATTTAGAGGTTGAGTTTAAAATATGACTGGCCAATCTTTCCTGTGTCATGATCCAGGAGATCTTACGCTTCACTGCTTGAATAAAGACCTTTGGTGTTTTCCAGGCCTTGATGATTGTCACCTTGGCACCCAGCAGAATAAAGTGGATCAGTTTGCGAGAATTTTTAGTGGATTTGGGGATATCTGCATTGAGCAGGGCTTTAGTTGGGGACCTGGGCAGGATTATGGATTAGGCTGAAAATTGTTGCCCAGAATCTCCTGAATCTTGGGCATTCCCACCATACATGAGCCATAGAGCCCGGAGATTGCATCCCCTGAAACATTGCGGGTCTGCAGAAGGATATATGTTGGAAAGCCGTAGCGGTGTCATGTACCATCTAATGGAGACTTTGAGACTAGGTTTGATCAAGGAGGTATTAATGACCCCCTTGAAAGCCCCTTTGCTTATGTTTAGCCACCTGTCCGGATCCCACTGGAATTGTAGATCTTGTTCCCAAGCTTGCATGAATGGGAGTTTGTCTTTCAGTTGGGAAAGTGAGTGATAGATGATGGAGATGCCCCCCTCCTGGTCCCTGGTTGGCCATACCATTGTTCATTAAGTGAAAGATAAGGTGGGTTTGGTTTAGAGGACCAGCGTGAGAGAAGGAAGTGCCTGATCTGGTGGAATCTAAACCACTCGGCTGCTGGTAATTCTAGCTTGCTTACACAGTAACTCAGTATGAGCGGACCATTAGGGGAATAGAAATGTCGATTTGGTACAATCCCCTATCCGTCCACCATTTGAAGGCTTTGATATTAAGTCCCGGAGGGAAGTCTGAGTTGTGAAATAAATGTTCGAGAGGTCGAGTTTTGGAGATAAGGGCTGGGGTTTTTTGTAAAGTGTCCCAAGTTGACAGTTCTTAGGAGAGTATTGGCGAGAGGATGGGGAACCCAGAGGAGGAAATCTAGGGTGTAGGTGGGGGCTGCTAGTCTCTCAATTTGGATCCAGTCTGGTCTCTCAGCGGTAGTGTAAACCAGAGACAGCTGGGCTAGTCTAGCAGCCTGGTAGTACCAAAGGAGATTCGGGAGACCCAGGCCCCCCTCTGTTTTTGGTTGGCACAGGGTCTTTTGGGATAATTGTAGAGAATGCGGGGGAGAAGGGTCATTTTGATGGCATTGATTCTCCCTAGCCAGGAGAGTTCCTTTTTGACCAAGTCTGCAGGTCAGTGTCTAGTTTTTTTATACATGGGGGGAAGTTTTCTTCGTAAAGTTGTTCTATTTTTGCTGTCAAGGTAACTCCTAAGTATTGGATAGATGAGTCTGAACAAGTGAAATCGAATGTCGTCTTCTTTTTTTTTTTATAAATATATTTATTGGGTTTTCACAATATATAAGATGAACAACGTTACAATATTACAGAGGTAGTAAGCAACATTGTTGACAGATAATATAAACAGGGCCTTGGCAAGCAAGGCAGGACTTAGAAACAGATTTTGTACATCGGTAAGGCAAAAGGGTTTGTTAGTGCAGTACTTAAATCAAAGCAATAAAGGGTAGGATGAATCAAGTCAAAAGGATGCTGGAGCAGCATATAACATAACAAGCAACATAACAAAAATAGCTGGTATCCTAGGATCAAAATTAGCCTAGGGGGCCTAGGATAGGCCTGTTTGAGAGAGGGGCCAGGGTAGGGTGGGGGGTTTGGCGTGACCTCTTACTACCAGTGTGCATCCTGAGCAGCCTGTAGAGAGAATTTCAGCTTAAAGATAACACTAGTGTGATCAGGAAGTAATTGGGCAAGGTAAAAGGCAATTGGTATATCCCTTGAGTGAGGATATCGGAAGGGGGTTCGTGGAATGTCAAGGGGGGGGTCCCCGCACCTATCACAAGGATGGTTTTTGGATTTTGAGTTTTCCTAGAGTGTTTAAGAGATCCGCTTTCAGATACCATTCGGACAGGTGAAAAGGTTCCATATATCGTTGGATTTCTTCTGATGAGAAAGAGTGTTCTAGATAGCTTCTCCATCTGGAGAAAAAGCGTTTGGCGGATTTGCAATTGTGGGAAATGACGTCTAGCCATTCTATGCGGAATAGGTGATTTATGGCGGTTTTGACTTGAATGTCGTCTTCTAATGGTCGGCCAGCTCCCTATGTAGCGAGATATTGAGGGCCTGGGATTTTGCATAGTTTACCTGTAGACCCAAAATGTCAGAGAATTTGTCGAGCAGTTTGGAAAGGTTTGGGGGAGACGTGACCGGAGAAGTGATGAAGAGGAGGACGTCATCAGCGAAAAGGCCACACTTATGAGTGTGGAGACAGCAAAAGACCCCCTTAATGTTGGGGTTCGAGCGGATCGCAATGGCGAGGGTTTCAATTGCTAATGCGAAAATGAGGGGGGATAAAGGGCACCCCTGTCTGGTGCCCCATGCAATTTTATGCGTGGATGAGTAATGCCCTTAGAGCCTAATCACAGCGGACGGAGTCCAGAAGTTCAATGGGAACACTACGTGGGTCCCGTTTGTGTTTAGTTTTGAGAACTTTTAAGTTCTCCTCCAGCTTCTCTAAATCTAGACGCCTCTCTTTTTTAATACGGGATGATATTTGTATGAATTTTCCTCATATGGTTGCCTTATGCGCAGCCCATAATGTTTCGGGGGATATCTCCTCGCTATTATTGAGGATGAAATATTCCTTCAGAGTATCCTGAGGTTCAGTGAGTCTGACCGGGTCATTTAGAATGGATCCATTAAGTCGCCAGTATTGAGGTTGAGAACTTGTCCTTGGCTTGCTGAGGGTCAGGGTGACCATGGCGTGGTCTGACCCGAAGGTGCCTATAATCTTAGCCGATTGAGCGGCAGGAATTGTGGTGGGGGATATTAGGAAGTGATCAATGCGAGCGTATGACTGTTGCAGACAAGAAAAGTGGGTATAGTCACGTTTAATGGGGTTTAGTCCCCTGCATATGTCTACCAGCCCGTAATTGTATAGCGATTTAGCAATCTTAAGGTTGGCTTTAGTAGGGCGGATTAGTTGGGTCGCTTTGGATCTCCTCTTATCTAAGCTTTGGTCAAACGCTGCATTGGAGTCACCTCTGAAAATGACAGTTCCTTCCAGTAGGGGCTAACAACCCTGAGCATATGTTGGAAGAAGGGCACTTGCCCTTTATTCGGGGCATAGTAAGCCACTAGAGAATATAGGTGGCCCTCTATGGAGCCTTTAACTAGTAGGTATCTTCCCTCTGGGTCTCTGTAATCAGATATCCACATGAAATTGTAGTGTTTTAATAGTAGGATTGCTGTTCCTCTGGTTTTATCTGAAGCATTAGCAAGGAAAAAGTCGGTAATGTAAATGGAGGAATCTGGGACTGTACCGATAATGATGTCCAGCTTTAGGGATTTATATTGATTAAACACCTTCCTTCTCTTGATTGCTGAGCTCAGGCCTTGGGCATTATGTGTGGCAATTCTAAGGTGTGAGGTATTGTGGTTCTCATTAGCCATGGGGAGTCGGAGAGAGGGCAAGAACAACAACATCACCACTTACCCTTTGATGGAAATTTGTGAAGTGCATCATCTGGTTTTGGTGGCACTGGTAACCTCGTCCTATCTGGGGGGTGGAAGCTGTCTTCTGGTGGATAGCTAGAATACAGAGAAAGATTAGAGGAGAAGCAAAGGAAGAAAAGAAAACCATACAAAAGGTGGTCTCCATAGAGACCTTAGGAGCGTGGCTGGGGTAAACCCAACCTGGCCCCTAAACGAAAGGGGACTTTGGTCCCTAGTGGGACACAGAGTCACTATCCCGCGAGCACAGAAAAACCGAGCCCGGGGGGTAGTTGAGAGCGTGGGGATCCCGCCCCAGGTCCCGCCGCTCCACATCGCTTAAGTAACATGAACTGAACTAACCGAATCATCAAAAACTTTTAAAGACCTATAAGCCCAGAAAACGTATTGGGACTAGCTTCCTTCCCTAAGTGTGGGGGTCCGGCAGTCCAGAACCAAACCTTCTCCCCCCTGAGTGAACTCTGACCAATCCCCTCCCTCCGGTAGTGTCCCGAGAGGCCCCCACTGGGGGCCATCAAAAGGGCAGACCTAACTCAAGCCTATTGTGGGAAACCGGAAGGTGGGGGGATTGGTGGGGGCTCTAGTGGAAGTCTTCGTAGTGCTTACACTGTAGTCTCTGATATCTTATGAGAGATTAGGGAGGTTGGGAGAGCATCAGCTCCAAAGTGATATAGTCTCCTGGGGGGAGAAGATCGGGTCTCCCCGATGAAGGAACGGCCAGGCGTATCAGGAGGACCTGCCAGGGCTATTGTTAAGGGGGAGAGCCCCATGTCCAGATTTAAACAGGAACAAAAATTCAACTTAAACAAAAAGAAGGTCCTTGATGGACCACAGGAGTTGAGGATTGTATTTCCATACAATGATAACAGTCATCTCTGAGAAGGCAAGCGGGCAAGATGAGATTGTAAGGGCTATGGTACAGATAGATGCTCTTAAGGAGTTGTCCTTTTCTCTCTCGGGTTTGGCTTGGGACCAGAGGGGGGTTACTGGGCTAGTGGGTTGAAGTCTTTTGGAGGAGCTTGCCGGTGGAATGGAGCAGTCCATGGCTGCTTCTTGGGTGATGATCTTTAGGTTGAGAAGAAGCTTTTTGCCTTCTGGGGAGTTGGAGAAGGAAAGAGTCTTGCCCTTCCATGAGAATTTAGCAGCAAAGGGGAAGGCCCACCAGTATTTGATGTTATTTTTGGATAAGGCTAGGAGAAGTAGCTTGAGGGTTATTCGCCGTTTGTATTGTGGATGGGGGGATGTCCGCAAAAATTTGAGTCTGATGGCCTTGGCAAGCCAGCTGAGGGTTATTGTAGCAAAGCCTCAGAACTTCTTCCTTGATAGCGTAATAGTGTGGCTTAACTGGGGGGCAGGTCTAGGGATCTCTGAGCTCAGTCCAGTTCCAAACGGTGTTGTGGAATCCCTGGGATAAGACTTTGGAGTAAGTCCCGGACTGTGCTAGTGGTATCCGTTATGGACTCCAGAAGGCCCCGTATTCTGAAATTGTACCTTCTTGAGTGATTTTCCAGATCATCTATTCTGGAAAGGGCTGAGTCCAGCTGGTTCTGAAGGACCTGGATAATGTTAGTGTTTTGGTTCATCCTGGAGACTGTCGCCTCAACTTTTTGTTCTATGGCCTCTATTCTGCAGCCTAAGGCCTGAAAGTCTGTGCAAATGTCTCCTGTGATTTTGGTAGCTGTTGTGGCCAGACCTTTTATCAATAAGTCAGCAAAATGATTAAACATGTCAGCCATTTGATTATTTGGACCCTGAACATTTGGTCCTAGATCCAGGGTCTGTAGATCAGAGTCCGGGGAGTTGCAGGCCCAAACCGTTCCGTCGGGCATGTAGACCCCTTCTTCTAATGTGCAGGCAATGAGGGATTCTGTGGAGGTCGGTGAGGGGGTCATTGTGCGGGGGTTAGACCCTGGGG
The DNA here is from genome assembly GCA_018402905.1 of Glandirana rugosa. Taxonomy (NCBI): domain Eukaryota; kingdom Metazoa; phylum Chordata; class Amphibia; order Anura; family Ranidae; genus Glandirana; species Glandirana rugosa. Next base: position 8,500 of record BLSH010277173.1, on the reverse strand, counting down.
TCATTGGAGGATAGGACAGTGTGGCGGGGGAGAGCACTTGCCTGTGATCTCTGTCTCACTCCATATTCAAATCGTGTGTACACCCAAGAGTGGCCTGGTCCACAAATTGAGGCTCAAGGCTCCTTCTCCCTGGCAGTCCAGACATCCGATTGGGGTTCTGGGGTGTTCCAGGCTTCAGCTGAGGCGTGGTGGCCAGTTGGAGCGGGCTGGAGAAAGCGGTGTGCGCGCCGTTATCCTGGGGCGGTGCAGAGCTCCTGGCTTAAGCGGCCATTACGGAGTTTCACGCACGCACACTCCTGGGATCTGAGATTTTTCATCTGAGCAAGGTCACCCTTACGGCTCAGGAAACTGCCGTTTTGGACAAGGGTTTAAAATTTGTACCACCAGTGAAGTTAGACAAATTTCACACATTCAGTGATATTCAAAAATATATTAGGAAACTAAAAATATAGCGGTACCTTTTGTCCAATCCGGTATCTCGATCTGTACAGGTGAGCCCTGACCCTACCATACATTCTGGACTCACCAATCCATCTTTGCTCAATCCGTCTGCCCCCATGTCACAATCAATTACAGTTTTCAAGGATCTGGTCTGTAGAGACTTGGAGGCTCTACCTCCAAAAAGAATTCATAGAGACCCTTTAATCACTGAGGGGTTGCGGCAATTTTGCGCAAGTCATTGGTGATACGGCCAGCCAACAAAGGTGGGGGCATAGTCATCTTAGATAAAGATGACTATGAAAAAGAAATGTTAAATATCCTGGTGGATCAGAACACATATGTTCCAATCACCTCTGACCCTACCAGAAGATTTAAAAAGGATCTTGAGGGGCTAGTCAAACAAGGTTTCCAAGAGCATATCTTGGACAAAAAAGAAAGGGCCTATTTGGTCCCTCTAGCTCCCCGTATTCCAACTATTTATTATCTCCTCAAACTGCACAAGAATGTCACAAATCCACCTGGCCACCCCACTGTGTCTGGGATTGACTCTGTGACCTCTAGGGCTGACAAGTATATTGACTTTTACTTGCAACCCTTGGTTGAACTCATGCTCTCTTTCCTCAGGGATGCAAAGGATACCATTCAGAGGCTTGCTGATGTTGAGATCCCAGATGGGTGTTTGTTGGTGACAGCCGATGTCACATCACCATACACTAGCATTCCCCATCATTTAGGACATGAGGCAGTGAAATATTTTTTGGAAAGGAACTCCAACCTACCATCCAAAAAGCAAAAATTGATATGTGATCTCCATTCCTTTGCCACCCACCATAATTATTTTTGGTTCAATTATGTTTTTTATTTACAAATCAGAGGGGTGGGTATGGGGGCGAAAATTGCTCCTAGCCTAGCTAATCTCTTTATGGCTAAGTGGGAGGAGGACGTAGTCTATGCCCAGAGTAGACCCGAGGTGATCCTCTGGGCCAGGTACATAGATGACGTCCTCCTCCTTTGGGATGGAGACATGAGGGGTCTGGTCGCCTTCTTTGAAGGTCTTAATGATAACGACCGGGGTATTCATTTGTCCTTTGTGTCCAGCCCTACTATGGTCCAGTTCTTGGAACTAAATATCTGAGTGGTAGATAACAAGATAGTGACCAGCACTTTTTTTAAGCCTACGAATAGAAATTCTTATATTTCTACTGACAGCTGCCATCATAGGAACTGGTTGCGTGCAGTCCCTAAGGAACAGTTCCTAAGACTTTGCCGAAACTATACGAACATTGAGGACTATGACCTCCACTCTGAACAGTTGAGAGCGAGGTTTGTGGATAAAGGGTATTCCCCAGATGACTTGGATACTGACATCTCCCAGGCTAAGAGTCTGGATAGAGATACCCTATTTTGTGAGAGGAAGAGGCACCCTGGGAATGACCGTAAATGGTCCTTCTTTACGTCTTTCTCTAGCTAACACAGGCAGATCAACCAGATCTTTCATTGGCACCGGGATATACTCAAGAGTGAATGGATCCTTGGTCCTCTATTGCCCGAGAAGGCTGATATTATATATAAGGGGGGCCCCCTCTTCACTTGAAAGTTGCACAAACTATCATTAACCCCCCTACTAGACCCACCTTTTTCCACATTTAAAGGGCTTTTTTCCATGTAAGAAGTGTAGGGTTTGTGGCATTAATAGTTTGGGTCAGAATAAAGCTCTGACCTTCACTTCCAATGTCACCAACCATCAGTATAGTATCAAATCTTTTTTAACCTGTGCCACGACCAATGTGGTCTATCTCCTGACTTGCCCATGTGGGAAACATTATGTGGGGAGGACCACAAGGAGCTTCTCCAAAAGGGTAGGCGAGCATATTACAAATATTATTGGGGGACTAAAAAGCACAGTGTTGTAAAACACTATACTCGCTATCACCAGAAGGACCCCACGGGCACCCTTTTTATGGCCATAGATAGATATATCTCACCATGGAGGGGTGACAATAGGGTTAGAGGGGTCTCGAGGCTCGAGACCTATTGGATTTATGAACTTCGCTCTTATCAACCATATGGTATGAATGTGGAGTGAGACATCAATGCCTTTATCAATAGGGCGTAATGTCCCACTCCACTGGTCAGTCTGGTTTATTACCCTAAGACCTTGGGTTAAAATATGTTATCTATCTATTTGTCTATTTATCTCAGGCTTATCCAATTGGATTACTCACTCCCAGATTTGATATTGTAAGTGCATTTTGTATGGTGCCCCCTTCTTCTTTAGAAAGGTGTATTACTTTTTTTTTTTTTTCCTTTCAAATCTTTTTATTGATTGAATAGAAAAAACTGATTTTGCATAACAAAATAGAAGAATATATAACATATGAAGATTTTGTAAGAACCAGTTACAGAAATATATATAACCAAGTTACCCGTTGTAATAAAGATGAGCTCGTATTACAAAACCGAAAGATTTCTTCTTCCCCCGTGGTATGTTTTACGTGAATGTTATAGTTTAGACCCTCACTCATTAGGTTAACCTATTCGGACTCTATTTATCTGTTTATCTATCTATTGTATAAAATTGGGTTCCAGAATCCCATTATTTGGTCTGACTGGTCACCTCACCCTGTAATGCGGGATAACTATTTCCGTAACTACAGAGTGAGGTGTAAGTATGGTATACCAACTATTCTCGCTTCAAGTATTTAGGT
>BLSH010277172.1:459323-474696 GCA_018402905.1 Glandirana rugosa | reverse complement strand
CCCTGTGCTCCTGAGCTCCCTGTTCCCACTATCAGGGGTTCTCGAACCAGGGCCGCAAGAGAGGTTGCCCCCCGCATAAGCCAGACTCTACCACCAGGTACGTGACAATGAGTGTCAGGAGGACACCCATGGTCTTTAGGAGAGAGACTGCAGGTAGCAATTTGAACCGCGGGTAAGCTAGGAGAGAGCTTGACCCAAACATACAGGTCAGAGGAACAGACTTAAGGCCTAGGCGTGAGGCCTAAAGCTTTTGTATCGTCAGTAAGTAAGCCAGCAGGCTGAATAACCATGATGCAATAATAGTGGAACCCCCTGCGAGGGAAATTTCAGTTTGATTTAAATTTTTTGCTTCCTTAAAAATAAAAGTGGGCTGCCATGCCCTTAAAATGCAGTCTGGACTGACACGTGTTTTTGGAAATCGCATGCACCACTTGAGTATAATCACCCCAATATCTTACAATATATATATATTTATAGTTACTATGTCTTTGTGATATAAATTGGTTGCTATACTTTTGTGCATTAATCCTGCTCCTTTTTTAAGAGCTCCTAGTATTTATTACATCACTAGTGGAGTTATTTGAAAATTCACCTATAATATTGATAGCAAGCACCATCAAAGTTAACAGAAAATAAACTTTTTGACACTAATGAATTACAGCCTCATTTCCAATCCCAAGCAAATGATTTACCTATATAATTTGTAATTTCTGTTTACAAGCAGAGCCTTGAAAAGATGCCTATGGTATCAATTTTTATAGCAAGGCAATGGTCAATTCCATGTATTTTTTTGTATCTATTGTTTGCCTGTGACAGCTCATTCACACTGGTCTCTATTGGGATTGTATAATATAAAAAAAGACATTTAATGACCTTTGAATTTAAGAGCTACCCTTGCAAGGGCAAAAAATAATTCCATATTGATTGATAGATCGGTCCGTTTATATTCATTTTCAGGAAAGACACGTCTGTAAAAAGAAAAAAAAAATGTCAGTCAGGAGCTCTTATTGATTTTCTATTGTGATCAACTAAACATTTGCAGAGGTGATAATGTAAACATTAATTAATAGCCTGTCAAAATGAACTGACATTGGGCCTCAGCGATGAGGGTTTGCAAAGGGTACTATAGAAAGGCCTTTAAAATGATCTCATCGAAGAACATATAATTAGTAATTAAAGTATTCCTGTCAAATAGAGCCTTACAAAGTAAACATTTTGAGATGTGGAATCCATATGTATAAGACTGAAGCTTATTAGGTAAGTAGGAGGTACAAGCGCACTAATATATGTGGTATTTAAAATGGAATCAATCACAAATACAGTTTAATCATGGTAAATGCTACCTACAAACCTATTTAGATTTTGCTCAGCCGGCTGACTACAGTGTTGTCAGGAGATGCTAGTCTTCATCAATCCTTAACACAGGTCCCTTAGTGCAATTGGTTGTGATTTTATAAACATTGACTGCTCAAGCCCTGAAAAAGGGGGGTGGATTTTTTCCCCGAAATGCGTTGGTTATATCTGATTCTTTTAACCATCAAAGTGTTAGTTCACCTTTACAGAAGAAATGTAAGGTGAACTAAAACTGTACACCCTCCCAACCCTCCCAGTCAGATTCTGGGACCGACCAGAAGGATTATGATTGGTCAGCACCATCACAATGACTTGCTCTGGTCCATTCCAGAAGCACTGTAAGAAGAAGAGGAAGAAGAGCAGGACTTTCAAATCCCCAGACTGCTGGAGTGGCTGCGGGGATTAGGAGGGCGGGGAGGGTGTACAGTGTTCTAATTTATTCTATAAAAGGTGAACTAACAATTTAATCATGTTAAAAAGTAATTTAAGTGAGACCAACTCTTGTACCAGGAGCTCCTCCATACCTATTCAATAATTTACCATCTTGCTTCCTTGTGTCGCTATCAGAGAGGTAGCAAACCAGGACCAGAACAAGGTCCACCCATACTAGACTTCAATCACAGAGCTGTATGTTTCATTAAATTGATATTAAGTGTATTGCAGATTATTAGCCCTTTAAAGTGGGGGCTACATTAATTTTCAGCATACTTCCCAATGAACAGTGTTTTTTTACATGTATTTTTACTTTGGTATATGTTCCATAGGGCAGTGCCAAGCACCTCCATGCCATTTGACAATCCCTTGCCTATCCCTGCCTAACAGAAAAAGAGCAGCGCCAATCTAAGTGCAGCAGTATAAAAGCATCTTTATTAAAAAGACAAATGGCAACTCACAAGATAAAAGCGTTGTCAGCGCATGTGTGGCAATAGGCCTTATGTAGAGGTTCATCCACTCCTTTCAGAAGGACGGGCTTAGATTGGCGCTTCCTTCTAGCTCTTTTCAGAGCCTGCAGCCGTCTAAAGCCAGCATTTCACCTTATGAGACCTCAATAGACACTAGAAACTTGGACTTTCCACCCATGGTCCACGGATGACAGACTGATCCAGTGCCCCCACATTCTCTCCATCCAGCTCCCAGGGTGCACAAGAGGTTACATGTTTGTCTTGTGTTTGCAGGCACAGGGAGAACATGAAAACTCCTGACAGGGATTTGAACCAATGATCCAAGTGCTGCTAGGCAGAAGTGCTACCCACTTAGCCACTGTGCTGCCCATTGTTCATCATTATGGCTGTGGATGTACATTGCTGGATGATGTGATTGACAATGGATTTACACTGTCATATTTTTTGTGTTTTTTTTTTAATAAAATACTTTTTGTCACACTGTTGTGTTTAATTACTATTTTTGTTCCATTATGTCCCTCAATGCAAATCTATCCTCAATCACTCTCTCCAGCTATGTAGATAGACATCAGTCAGCTCCTGTACCTGCCTTCCCAAATAGACAGTGTATCCTGCGTGGCACCACTGACATCACCCGGGTTACCCCTCCCCTTTGTTCCCATTCAGCTGAAGGCATAGGAGCTGTCATTCACAGCAAGCAGTTGCTGGGAGCGGAAATGTCCAAATTTGGTAAATAAGGGAGCCAAGAGCTGTCATTAGCAGCGAACAGTCATCAGAAGTGGATGTGTCAGTGGATCATCGAGGGTAAGGGGCCTGGCATGTATTTTTAGGAGGGAGCCCACATTTTATTTTCTGTAACAACCAATACCGTGAAGCCTGCTGCTAGAACACAAGGGGTCATTTGGGTTTTTTATTTTGTATTTTTATGGAGTCCCCCTTATAATCCACACCAGACCTTCATCTAGGATAATGGTCTGGCATGGATGAAGGCAATTCCTTTTGTTTACAAGCAGAAAGAAGCTGGCTGGCAAATGTTGTTTAGCGGCTGTAAATTTAAATGGTATTTTTCATGTTTCACTTTAAGCATATAAAGAGCTGCTTCCCCTGTTATTTTTTATGTATTCTTGCATTGACATATGTTCCAAAGGGCTGTGCCCAGCTCCCCATTCCCTTTTATTGACAATTCCTTGCCCATTAGCCTTGCAAACGGAGAGATTTTTTTTCAGCTCCAATTGACTTCAGTGGGGTGTGCATTAAAGTTTGGTGAATGTCGATGGGGGTATGTCCATGACAACCTGGGCTCAGAGGAAATGAGCTGAACAATGCTGCTGTCGTATAATCCAAAAGGAGAGAGGTACTAAGACCTTGGAGCAGTGAGTCTGCCATGGACAGTACCTGAGAGGTGGTGAGTTTAGCAGGAAGAGACACTTTTTTTATTTTAAGCAATGCCAGGCAGCAATTTTTAAACATAATAAATACTCTATAAATGAAAGCATAATAAGGACAAGCAAATACAACATAGTAATGAATTAAACATATGTAATATGCATAAATTGGCTTCAGCGTCCCTTTATAGGAAAGGTGGTGGAGGCACCTACATATAAGGGGTAAAGTGTAAAGAACAGAAACCAATACCAGGACAGGATAATTGGTATTACTGATAAACTGACAGCTGGTCTTCAGATACGTTGGGAATGGCAGACCTAATTTTCTATCTTCAGGTAGAGTATGATGGCAAGAGGAAAGGAATTGCTTGGTCATTTGCCTTTTGGTCAATAATCTCTTCCTATATTAATCTTTGGCTGAAGATGAGCAAACTGTTTAAATCACCCAGCTTATATATCTATAACTGGATGAATCAGATGGATCTGTATTGTGACCCAATCCACCTGATCTCCTTTATTCATCTTTGTGAATCTTTTCTTGATCCGTCATTTTTTTTTCTGAATGCATAGGACCATGCACACATTGGGCACACAGACAATGCATCCAACTTTGTACCCTGATCACGATCTGATTTAAATGGCCTGAAGAAGTGGTGGTCAAATTTCTTGATATGGAGGGCCTTAAGTGCAGCCCATGAAATCATCAAAGGGCTGCAAATAAAGTATAGTGAATATTCATTGTCAGAAACAACAGACTTGGACATAATACAGGAGGTGGTCAGAGACTGCAGACATGCTGCAAGGAAACAGTCCATAACTGTAAACATTCTATAGGAGTTATTGAAGACTGGGTACATGCTTCAGGAGATAGTGATAAACTTGAGACATATTACATGTGGCTGCTAGAAATCACTACTATAACATTGTGTGATGGACGATTTGGCACCCCGCATGGGTGTCCTGCTCTGCAAAACTTTCCAGCAGACCGCAAGCTAATTCCAGCCCTGTACTCCAAGCATCGTACACAGACAAGATGTTGAGGTAAAACCAAAGGAATGTATAGGAAAGGGGGGATAACCAGTTTCAAGGCCCCCCCTTTCCTCATGGGAGCTGACGCAGCGGCAGTTTCCAGTTCCCCCAAAATTATTTCAGTGGGTTTAAATAGGAGGAATTTCATTGGTCAGAATAAGGGAAGATTCCAGAAGGTAGGGAAAAGTTGAGTAGGGATTGGTTGGATTAGGTCACAAGGGTTAGTAGAAGGTTCTGGAATGGATGGGACCCCTATAAAAAGGGGGGTATCTGTGAGGAATTTTGCCAGTTACCTCAAGAATTCAGAAGGTCAGCTCCCCAACCCCCCCTCCCCTTTTTCTTTGTCGCGGCTTTTTTATGTGGTGGGACCTTCTATAGGAAGGGGGTAAAATGTTTGAAGAAAAATTTAAAAGGAAATTAATATATTATTTCAGCCCGAGCCGTAGTGGCTGGGCTGTGTGTTTTGGTAAAGTTATTTGAGAATTTGAAATATGGATGATTATTATTATAATAAGTTAATAAATTAATTGTGAGAATTGTTTAATAAACCAATAAATAAAGCCGCGGCCATTATTATCCATCAATGCTGCCTGTGTAATTTATTTTTAGATTAAGTAGATAAGCATGCTGCGTTCTATCCCATGACTGTTTATTGAACAGAAATACAGGTTTTTATACACTTCAAAAAGTAGGGCAGTCACCACATGAACAATAAAACCAAATATTACCCAAAATATCACACAATGGTTAGATAACAGGGTAACGTTGACAGAAGACTAATCCCATCATGTAGGAGCCCTCAAGAAGATTAGCCAACAGACAGAAACAATAGGCGACTCAATAAACAATGGGAATTCCCACCTAGGAGGCACACAATGGGAGAGACACACTTAAAGCGGAGTTCCATCCATTTAAAAGTCAGCAGCTACAAAAAGTGTAGCTGCTGACTTTTAAAAAATGGCTACTCACCTGTCTCACGGTCCAGCGATGCTGCCACCCGATGCATCGCTCCTCTTCTCTGACCCATCCGCGGTGCTAGCATAGCAAGTGTTGGTGCCCAACCGTGGCTTCACGGCCGGGGACGCACTGCGCATGCGTGAGCCTCGCTGCGTGCTGTGAACGGCCGGGCAATCTTCTGGGACCTGTGACGTGTCCCAGAAGATTGCCGTGAGGGAGGGGGGAGAGGTGAACTTCCTTCCAGCTCTGCAGTGCCAGGAGAGGAAGTGGGAGCTGGGACCCTGTGGAAACAGGTTCCCCGCCCCCCACCTAAAAAAAAAATGACATGCCAATTGTGGCATGTCAGGGGTCACCTACACTTAAAGCGGAAGTTCCACTTTTGGGTAGAACTCCGCTTTAACAATAAACACATAACACTTTAATAATGCTGCATAGCAGGAGACCCCAGCATCAGGATGTTTTAAGCTGTTTATATTAACATTTGCTCTAAGTCTGGGAGGGGGTGAAGCAGTCCATGGTGGTTTGGGCATAGAGGCCCCAAATCTGTAACTGAGTCCTCCAGTTCCCAGAGTCTGTGTATTTTGGGGAGACATTGACTTGAATCTGTCTACTCCAAAGTTCCCTCAGGCACACACCTCCCAAAGAATAGAGCCCCTTCAAACGCCAGGGCCCAGAGTCAGTAGGCAAGAGGCTAGCCTGTATTCCCCTCCAAAAGTCCTTGACCCGGTTGGGTCTATCACACATGGCAATAGGGAAACAGATTATTTTCTGCAGGGTCCCCGAGGACCACACATAATATGCCAAAGGGCTGCAGGTTGGGCTCCGGGGGCCTAAAGACATCAGAGAGTGCTCAGGTGATCCGACCTTTTAAATCATATTGGGGAAAATCAGTATATGTGTAGGTTCTACCCAAAACAATGGCAAAGATCTACTACACCCCCACACCTTGTTGGGGGGAGAGCCAATTGGCTGGTTTGGATTCTTTTCAGCCCATCACTTTTGTTTTCATACTCCACAGGACAGAGCCTTAAAGTACTTCATATCCTTTCTCCAAATCCACCTTAATACATGTGTGTAAACATGACTGTAACTCTGCAAATGTGTTTTTCAGCTTTTGATATTTGCCCCTGAGCCAAAGCCCAGAAATGATCAGCATGGGCAACCTTCTACCGCCAGATAGATATGGATGCATTCAATGCCTCCACAGGCTGTAATGTATTTGGTAAGACAGTGTGCGATGATGTGAAAATCGCAGTTATCCTACAGTCCACTTTACTATAAACAGGTCAGTTATAGCTGATTGGCTGCTGTGGGTAACTGCACTTTTCACGTTTGTCTATTAAAGTGTATGTGAACCCTTACCTTGTAAAGCAAGTTTAACCCCTTCATGAGGAAGGATAAACAAATCTTAACGCCTGAACACAATTTTGCAACTTTGACATACTACTTAGTATATCCAGGTGGATTATACTTCGTTTTTTCAGGACAAATTGGTATTTCAATTGGTAAATGCTAATGGATATCGCCTAAAATTAAACTGTTCTAAAAAAGTAACAAAAAATAATAATTAAAAAAATAGCTGTATAATTTTTGCTATTACTATAATTTACCACCAAAGAACAACTCAAAATAAATTCTGCTTCTTCTGACGATTGCAACAATACCAAATTTGTGTTATTTGTTGGTTGTAGCCATAGTAGGGCCCAGAAACAATATTGCACATTTTGCTTTTCTTTATCCTACCAAAAACACACTGGGACTGGGAGTGATTTACTAAAACTAGAACGTGCACAATCTGGTGGAGCTCTGCACAGAAATCAGCTTCCAGGTTTTCTTGTCAAAGCTTAATTGAACAAGCTGAAGTTAGAATCTGATTGGCTACCATACACAACTGCACCAGATTTTGCACTATCCAGGTTTAGTAAATGTACCCCACTAACACTAATTAACACTGATACTAATTTAACCACTTGACCACTGAAAGGTTTTACACCATTAATGACCTGTCCATTTTTGCTTTTCAGCACTGTGCTACTTTGGCATTTGCTCAGTTTTGCAACATTGTACCCAAATTAAGTATTTATAATTTTTTTGTTACACAAATATAGCTTTCTTTTGGTGGCATTTATTCACCACTGGGTTTTTATTTTATTTATTTTTTGCTATATAATGAAAAAAATACTGACAATTTTGAAGGAAAAAAAAACCTGTTTTCTTAGTGTGTGTGTTATAATGTTTTGCAAACAAATAATCTTTCTTTATAAATTTAAGCCAAAATGTAGTCTGATGCATTTCTTTGGTAAAATTAATCCAAATAAGTGTACATTATTTAGTCTGTGTGAAACTTACAGAGTCTACAAACTATGGTTTATATATTTGAAAATTGATCAGTCCTGATGTACTGACAGCCTATCTCATTACTTGAGGCCCTAAAATGTGAGTGACCCCTTTTTGGAAAGCAGACACTCCAAAGTATTTAGTAAGAGGCATGGCGATGTAGAAGATGTAATTTTTTGGCACTTTTTTTTGGAAAATTAAGAAATTTAATAAAATTAGTTTTTTTTCCACAACTTTTTTTTTTACATACTGTCACCAGTGCAGTACGGCGTCATCATATGGTTTGCCAGTAATCAGGGATACTGACTGGTGACAGTATGTAAAAAAACAAATATATATATATATATATCATTTTTTATTACGTTTTTTAAACTTTTTTTTTCCTTTTTCATTTTTGTTTACTATTTTTTTTATACATCCTGTCATCAGTAATCAGGTATTTTTATTTCACACTATCATTGCTTGTAACAGTGATGATCACTGTTATAAGCAATAGTTTTACCTGCCATGAATGGCTTTCATTCATGACAGCTTACTTACTAGTGTGATCTGTTATTGGTTATGGCTATCACATGGTACAGGTTGCTGTGATTGGCCCAGGTACCATGTGGGACAATCACATCATCACAATAGCAAGCAAAGCCGTCATGAATGGAAGCCACTCATGACTTTTTTGTTTACATGTAATCATATGATCGCTATTGATTGATGCTGATCGCCGTGATCCACTGTGTCCCCCAGGCGGTGCACCAGTGCGCATGTACAAAGCAACGTACAGTTACAGCTGCCCCCCCCCCCCCATCCCCAGTAAAAGTACTGTGGGCAGATGGCAAGAGGATAGAAAATGCTGTTTTTTAAATCCTACCTAGAATACCCTGACTATGGCCTTTGACCCAGACCTTTGACTCTGACCTTGACCCTAACACTAAACTAGATCAAACCTTGATCTACAGATTTTTATACATATTTGTTTTGTTTATATATATTTTTCTCCTCTAGCAGGATAAAACAATGCAATATATCTTTCTCTTTATTCAAAGGAGACAAAAACACAGGGGTGGGCTGAACACTGATTGATGACTGTGATAGCCAATCAAAGAATATCACAGCTATCAGGTGACCAGGACTGGGACACTTGGTTCCCAATCATTAGTATGACACCAAGGACTCTCAGTGAGAGCCTGGTCTCTGTGCTGGGAGCACATGCACACGTATATATTGCTCCATGAAAGAAGATCCACTTCTGTGAGGCCGCATATATGTGTCAGTCAGTGAGAAGGAGGTAAAATAGAAATGAAAGGCAAAACATTTGTAAATATATATATATATATATATATATATACATACTGTACTGTATACTATACTGTATATAAAAAAAATATAAATACCTTTTTCTCTGTTTTCTCTGGTTAAAACCCAACTGTAACTTCCGGTTCCGGCGCTGCGGGATGTAGCTGTGTTCACTACAGCTCCCGCAGAGTGACCCTACATCAGCCTGAAAAATCGTTTCCGAGGACCCACACGCACGCTCATCCAGGGGATAACACCACCGCTAGTCCGACATGGAACGCTACCTAGAGAAAAACTCGTCCCGAGCATCGCAGGGACACCGTTCGGAGGAACCTTCGGATCCAGCAATGGCGGCTGCTCCCGAAATGGAGGTGAGCGATCCTGCCCTTCCCCACCCACACCACACAAACGCGCCAGAGACAGAAAGAATAGCTCAGGCGGTAGCAGCTCTGCTGGGACCTACTATCACTGCCTCTGTAGAACGCGCAGTAAAGGCGGGTATGGACAAAATTCACTAAGATTTAAAGGCACAGGCTGCGAGGCTCACGGAGGCCGAACAACGCATCTCCAGCCTGGAAGATGAGTCCCTCCAATTCCAAAGATCAGAACAAGCCCAGGTCAAACAACTGTGCCTGATCACTTAGAAGCTAGAAGACCTATAAAATAGGTCCAGAAGGGCAAACCTTCGCTTTATAGGAGTACCGGAGACCCTCCACACCACCACCCTGGTGACTCTTTGCGCAATGAAAATTCCTGAGGCCTTAGGCCTTCCCGGGCTGTGTGTGGTTGAGCGGGCCCACCGGCTCAGTCCGCCCAGACAAGATCGGGCCACTCCGCGCCCCATAATCGCGAAATATCTAAATTATGCTGACAAACACGCCATCCTACAAAAATACCGCCAACAAAAATCCTTCACCATTGATGGCGTCAAAATCCTAATTTTTGCAGACTATTCAGCGGATGTTGCCAAGCGCAGGAAGGCCTTCCAACCAATATGCTCTGCTCTGTACAAACAAAACGCCAAATTTACACTTGCATTCCCCGCCACTGTCCGCCTGCTATCTCCTAAAGGGGACCAACTATCCTTCCAAGAACCTTCAGAAGCTGAACACTACCTGCGCTCCCTCAAGTCAGCTACTTATGCAATTGCAGCGAGCAGGGAGCCAAACTTCTCCCGCCCTCAGGATCAGAGAAGCCCCAGAAAAGACTCTGCCAAGCGCCTTAAAACCACAGGGAATCTATCTCAGGAGACTCCGAGTTGAATCCACCTATACTCATCCCACATTTTACACAAACCTCCGGACGGACAGTTCCTTGGCCAAACAGCCCAACTGTACTATCCGTACCCACGGGTCCCGCTTTAAAGTCTACCATCAGTTATGACACCTTTTGATTTCCGTTGCTCACTTATAGAGTGTTAAGGTAAACTTTGCTTTTCCATATATGCTCCCTTATTTCCACATGGTTGACTACCTAGCCTCCCTACCCACCTCATTGGTGGTCCCTCCCCCCTCCTCATTAAGCTATCCTACTTTGGGTCGCTATCTTCGCCCAGCCCGGGTCCTCTGCCCATGGGAGCTGGATTCTACGCAGTGTCACCCTGTGGAAAAAAGAGAAGTTGGGTTATTGCTGTCTTGTTTTAGTTTTCCCCCCTCTCCTGTATGAGTTTCCCCATCCCCCTTGAGAGAGCTCACCCGTCAACCGCATAGCACTCAGCCGAGTTACTTTAATTGGTGCCACATGAGACGTCAGTCCCCCCTCTCGCTCATCCCACCTTTTCTTCACATATATTTGCAGCCTCCCCCTCGGTCTACGAATCCACTTTTTTTCACTCCCCCATGAGAATAGGAATGTGGAACGTAAAAGGACTACGGTCCCCCATTAAAAGAATGCAGATATTACGCCATTTAAGGCGCCTAAAGATATACATTGCCCTCACTCAGGAATCACATTTACCCCAGGCAGATTTTCACAGAATGAGAAAACTCTGGATAGGAGAAGTATTAGGCTCAGCGGCCGAGGGCCGTAAGGCAGGGGTCCTCATCCTACTACATAAAAATTTACCATGTAAGGTCCTTCGTACCTCCTCGGACAACCAGGACCGCCTAGTCTCGGTTCACCTTAGTTGGGGCCATAGGGAAATTGTTATATCCAATGTATATGCTCCCAATAGCCCCAACAAGCAATTTTTCAACGACCTCTCTAAATACATACTCTGCTCCCCCAACGTTCCACACATAGTGGGCGGAGACTTCAACTGCACCTTGCACCCAATTGACGATAGGTCTCCCCCGGGTACTACCAGACCACATAACGAAGACTCCCCCTCCACCCACCTATCCACTACCATGGACTCACTTCATTTCACCGACCTATGGAGACTCCACCACCCACTTAGCAGAGAATACACCTTCTACTCCAACCCTCATAGGGTATTTGCAAGACTAGATTACTTCCTTGGTTCAGACACTGTCATTCCTTCCCTAGTCGATGCGGAGATCCATGATATAGCCATCTCAGACCATGCCCCGGTGACCCTTACACTTCATAACCCTAACATTGGCCCGTCAGCCAAACTATGTCGTTTCCCAGCCTTTCTGGCTCACAACTCAGACTTCACTACCTACATAACCAAAGCCTGGGAAGAATACTCTTCTGCAAATAAATCCCACCACGACAACCCAAATTTGTTCTGGGAGGCTGGCAAGGCTTTCCTCAGAGGCCGTATTATCTCCTACACCTCCGCCTATAAGAGAAACGCCTTGTCTAAATTTAAAGAAGCAAGCGAAAGGTTAAAACTTGCCCAACGAACATTATCCACCTCGCGAACCACCTCCAACTTACAAGCTTGGCAGTCTGCCAAGCATGACTTCGACCACTGGTCTGAGTCAGTGGAACTGATGCACTCAGCAAGGCTGGATGCCTCCCTCTCCAAGTATGGAAACAAGCCAGGTAGATTGCTGGCCAGACTGTGCAAAGGCCAACATACCCCCACACATATCACCTCACTAAAAGACTCCCGCCCCAAGGACATAGCCGACATTATGTTAAAGCTCTACACTACGCTATATGCCCCAGACCCCATAGACCTTTCCCAGGCACACAGGTTTCTTCAACACCTGGAGCTGCCACACATCTCCAAGACCCAGCTAACCACATTGAACGCACCCATATCCGAAGACGAACTCCATCTCACCATACGCCATCTGCCCACATCAAAAGCCCCTGGCCCTGATGGGTTGTCAGGAGAATTCTACAAATCTTTACTCGATATAATATCCCCAACCCTACTGCCGGTATATAACGGTGTATGGTCGGGGGGCTCCTACCCCCCTTCCGGACACCAGGCTACCATTAAACTCTTAGGGAAAAGAGTAAGGACCCTCTAGAACCTGGATCCTATCGTCCCATCTCCCTACTCAATCTGGACGTAAAAATCCTATCCAAAATTGTAGCCAACCGACTAGCAGACATCATCCCCCATTTAATCCACCCAGCCCAGTCGGGCTTTGTGAGGGGAAGAACAACTACCCTAAACATCAGGAAGGTGATGATGGTCTTGGATTACGCCTCCAAACACCCTGACGACGATCTGCCCATCATCACCTTAGATGCTGAAAAAGCCTTCGACAAGGTCAGTTTCGACTGGTTGTCGTTGGTCTTATCCGCGATGGGTTTCTCCGGCCCCTTTCTCCACCTGGTTCAAGAAATGTATGCCTCCCCCTCCACTAACCTAGTAGTAGCAGGACTTCTCACAGACAAATTCAAATTGTTCAAGGGCACTAGGCAGGGATGCCCACTATCCCCCCTACTCTTTAATATCGCAATAGAGCCCCTTTCCAGATATCTCACATTTAAAGCCCCTCTCCATGGTATTCCCCTCTCAGGAGCTGATTTGCGAACTGCCTTGTTCGCGGATGACATCCTCATCTTTACATCTAATCCCTCTCCGGACATCATGCTGGTTAAAAAGATCTTTGAGGACTTTAAATCCTGCTGCGGATTAACTTCGCCAAAAGCGAAATCCTCCCATTAGGCAATAGAAAAACCCCGTCCTGGGCAGCCACATCCCCATTCCTCATAGCCCCATCACATATTACATACCTAGGCATCAGGATCGGCAAAACCTCCTCCTCGATATACTCATTGAACTACCCTCCACTTTTAGAAAAGATAAAAAAGGAAATGGAGAGTTGGATGGCTCTGCTGCTCTCGCTCCTGGGGAGATGTCACCTCCTCAAAATGGTGAGCTTTGCGAAACTTCTTTATCCCTTGCAGACCCTGTCACTTCTGCTTAAACATAAAGATGTCCAATTACTCAAGAAAGCTCTCTCCTCCTTTCTCTGGCGAGGAAAATGGGCACGTATAGCTATGACTAAACTCTATCTCCCCAGGAGCGAAGGTGGTGCTGGGCTCCCTAATGTAAGATTGTATAATTTAGCATGTTTGGCTCATATATGTTTGGACTGGATATCGGGAGCATCGCTATACTCTTCTCATCACCTAGAAGCTACAATGGCTCAACCCCTCTCCTTGCAAGCCCTACTACATACCAAGGTTAAACTTCTTCCCCCTCATCTCAGAAGTAGTCTTCTCCTCAAGGACACGATCATAGCCTGGCGGGAACTCAGAAAGAGCTTGGATTTGGCCCCCTTTGCCTCATCCTCGCTACCAATACAGGGCAACCCTAATTTCTCACCTGGGATGGATTACAAACCTTTTTATTACTGGAAAGAAAAGGGTCTCAACGCATTCTCTCAACTTTTCGACCCAGAGTCGGGCCAGCCTAGAACCTTCAAAGACATCGCCACCTCTTTCTCATTACCGACATCCCACGCCCTACACTACCAAAAATGTATCAGCTACATCTGCACACTCTGTCCGGACCCAAATAGGGCCTTCGCATCCTCCCTACTCGACCAAGTGGGGCTTAAGAGCTCCTACTCCATTTCTGACCTATACAAACCTCTCTCAAAGGCTACCAGTTTCCCATTAAGATAAAAATCCTTGGCCAAATGGCAGAAAGACTTCCCAGTAGACGACCTAGCAAACAAAATCTTGAGTGGATACCAATCCGTATTGAAAATCATGCCCAACGAAACTTGGAGGGAATCTCAGCTTAAGATTCTACATCGAGCCCACATCCCCTTCATCAAATCCAAGTCATCACCCAACGCTGCTCATTGCCCTCTGTGCCCACAGGACAAACCTCCACTATCCCACCGCTTCTGGTTCTGCCCAACCATTTCTACCTTCTGGAATCAAGTCCTGGCTTTTATATTTGGAATTACATTGCTCAAAATACCAAAGGACCCCCTCCTACTCCTTTTTGGGCACTGGGACAAGCAAATTATAACATGGTCTCATGCAGATGAGCAAGCCCTTCTTGATAGACATAAAACCTGGATCTTACTTTCTCTGCTGGCAGCTCGTAAAGCCTTCCTAAAAAATTGGATACTAAAGACCCCACCTTCTGTCTCACAGGTAAAGAAAGACCTGCATCTTTTACTACGTAGAGAAAGGCTCACCATGGACCTCGCACACCTATCCAGTTATAATCGTTTCTCCCGTAAATGGCACTCCTTCCTAACCAAAACTCTTCCACAAGAAGAGATTGACCATATATACAAGGATCTCCACTTCTCTCATCTCAGCTCCACAAACACCCACAATGACGGGGACTGCTTCTCCTGAACTTCCTCCTCTGTCCCCTCACAAGGTCAACCGTCTTGGTACCGATGCCGCTGGCTCTTACCACCAATGTTATGCATACCCTTTTCCCCCTCCCCTCTTGGGTGACTTAGGTCACCTCTGCGAAACAGGACTTTGTGTTACTTACCCAGTTCCTTGTAGCTCTCCATCCAACTCTCCTCCCGAGGCCTACCTGCCACACCACCCTCTATATATCCTCCTATCCTTCCTCTCCCTCTCATTTCCCCCCCTTGGATATGTTATCCAGAATGTTTTGATATATTCTACCTGTTATCAAAATGCTGTATCGACAGGGCCTGGTGTCAGGTCTCTGTCCCATTATGTAAATTGTTCTTGTGCTATTTCTTCAATAAAATTTATTACAAAAAAAAAAAAACAAACCCAACTGTAGTTATAGAAATAAAAAAA
>BLSH010277172.1:436823-454323 GCA_018402905.1 Glandirana rugosa | reverse complement strand
TTTGCAGCAAGTTGAAAAGGATCTATGCTGCAGAGATCAGAGCCAAACAGGTGCTGGCAGGTGTGTTGCTCTGTTATTTAATGGTCAAGGTAAAATTTTGCTGGTGGTATTGTGAATTGTGGTAAAAAAATTCAATTAATTGTTGTTGACGCATCTAAAATTTGCCGTTGATCTCCAAGTCTATGGATAAGTGTGAAGTAAGCATTGTGGGGTTGATTTACTGCAAAATCTAGTGCAGCTGTGCATGGTAGCCAATCAGCTTCTAACATTTTCAATTAAGCTTTGATTTACTCCAGTTTTAGTAAATCAACCACTGAGTTAGAACCTATAGGAAGGTCACCTCGATGAGAGCTGTCTAGAAGATGTGCATTCTGGGAACAAAATGCATTTTTAGGCAGACTTCTCTTAACCAGGGTAGAACCCTAAGGTTCCTTCAGAGTTTTCTAAGGGTTTCTTGAGCAGCATCAAGATTGTTGAAAATAATGTTGTCACAGGAGTCTTAAATATGCTTACTTTGCCCCATACTTTCTCTGTTTCACCTATTATCGCAAATATACTGGCCACAATAATGTACCCTCATTTGTAGATAAAATCATTTTTAGCAGAGGCTCCCTTGGACTTGAAAACTATATTAAGGGTTCTTCCATACTACAAAAGTTGAGAAAGGCTGATATAGGGTATTCCAAAACACATAACATGAGACTTGCATTGGACTTTCAAGCATTTTGATGAACTGACATGGTGTTGTCAGTCTGGTATAGTTTACAGAGGTCGGGACTCTGTGCAGGCCAGTCAATTTGCTTCACCCCAAAAACGCTCATCCATGTCTTTATGGACATTGCTTTGTACACTGGTCCAAATTATTTGGTGGAGGGGGATTATGGTGCAGGGTTGTTTTTCAGGGGTTGGGCGTTCCAGTGAAGGGACCTCTTAAGGCGTCAGCATACCAAGACATTTTGGACAATTTCATGCTCCCAACTTTGTGGGAACAGTTTAGGGATGGCTTCTTCCTGTTCCACCATGACTGCGCACCAGTGCACAAAGCAAGGTCCATAAAAGACATAGATGAGCGAGTTTGGGGTGGAGGAACTTGACTGGCCTGCACAGAATCCTGACCTCAACCCGATAGAACACCTTTGGGATGAATTTGAGCGGGGACTGCGAGCCAGGTCTTCTTGTCCACAGCAGTGCCTGACCTCACAAATGCGCTTCTGGAAGAATGGGCAAACATTCCCATAGATACACTCCTTAACCTTGTGGACAGCCTTCCCAGAAGAGTTGAAGCTGTTATAGCTGCAAAGGGTGGGCCGAATCACCATTGAAGCCTACAGACTTAGACTGGGATGCCATTAAAAGTCATGTGCGTGTAAAGGCAGGTGTGTGGATACTTTTGACAATATAAAATATATATTATCCATCTGGAGTACTCCGTCCAGTTCTGGTCACTGGACCTCAGAAAGGATATGCTGGAGCTGGAGGGAGTCCAAAGGAGGGCAACTAAACTTATAAGGGGACTAGAGGACCTTACTTACGAGGAACGACTACAAGCGCTTAATTTATTCTATCTAGAAAAACAACGCTTGAGAGGAGACATGATTGCGATCTATATATACCTCAATGGGGATCCCAGCACAGGAAAAAAACTGTTCAGTCTCAGGGAATGTGGTAGGACACAGGGACACACATTAAGACTGGAAGACTGGAAGGGAAGCGGTTTAGTCTTAAACTGAGTAGGGGGTTCTTCACTGTCAGGGCAATAAGGATGTGGAACTCTCTTCCACAACTGGTAGTGACTGTGGGGAGTGTGGATATATTTAAAAGACTCTTGGATGTACATCTTAAAGAGTACAACATACAGGGATATGGGCACTGACAAACGTACACCTACAAAGGCTGAACTGGATGGACTATTGTCTTTTTTCAGCTATGTAACTATATGTATACTGTATATATACTGTATATATATATAAATCATGGTGCCTCTTAAATTAAATGAGTAGTCACAGAGGAGATTACCCATGCAAAACTACTGCTATAAAAATGTTTTCTCCATGACGAATATAAATACTAATATAAAAATGATTGTAAGATTACCCCATACACATAAATATTTAAGACATTGGCAGTCATATAATTGTATGAAGAATTGTGCAGAATTCTACAATCCAGCTATATCATATGAAGCATCTTCAAGGTCAACTGATGGCTTTCTCATAATACGGTCTTATATTTTAAGTTTTGCTTCAATCATTGGTAAGGTCCAGTTATATTGTGGGATATTATGTATATTATTATTAGTTTGCCTGTAGAAGACACTAGGGCTGGTTGACTTTAGCCTGATGAAAGAGGAATGTTTGCAAAGCTTGTGAGGTGCTTATAGACATTCTGAAAATCATCATCATCATCAACAACACTGGGTAAAAATTGTTTAATGCCTATCAATATCAGCCAATTTTTAATGGTTCTGAAGTTAATACAGTTTCCATAGTAACCGAACAAACCACCAAAGTATATTGTGGCAGTTTTGCTCCAGGGATTTTAATCATAGCCAGAAACATCACTTGCAATTTTAGAAATGCGTTTAGAAATTCCCATTTTATATTGGTGAACTGAAGAGGGCGATCTACAGTATAAACTTTCAAATATATGGATTGAAAGTGTAACAGTGTAATTAAAACCAGATAATTAATGAGACAATATTCTTACAGCTACATCTTTAATGAACAAAACCCTTCAGGGCAACATGCACTTGCAGGCTCATTAAAGAAAATAAAGTTTCAAGGCTTGTACTCCTTCCCAGTGTGTTCATAATAAGCTGCCGTCTATGCTTTTAAAAAGCATTTCTTATGTCACCAACCTTAAATAGATTTTCTGGGAACATTTCTGTGGTTTAAATATTTAAAATATGGTTCAGAATAGTTTTACCATGAATTTCATTGTGTCATATCTTAAAATGAAAGGTGTGCAGTCATCTATTAAAAGAGAAGTGTGAGCTGCAATTAACTCAAGGTAATATATGTTTTTGTTGGGCGGAATGATTTAATCTACTCTCTTAAAACCCTAATTATGCAGTAATACGCTATGGAGGGATTTGGCAGGAGAGCAGCAGGAAGTGAAAGCATAAAATGGTGAAGGGAGGGTATAGACTAAGTGGCTCTCCACACAAAAAAGGGATGAGTATTCAGTCTTCTGCTCTTCAACATAAGTTAATAAACTGAGAATTATCCGTCACTATAAGTGCAAAGAGTTTAACCCTTTTCCAGGGGAACTTGTTTAAGACAGTGTTCCCAAACCAGTGTTTCATCAGTCAGGTCTCTCCTGTAAGCCGGTTCCCAAATTTTGCAAAACCTGGCATGTCTAAGAAAAGCTGTTACATTGTATATTTTTCATAAGCACAAAGCAAGTGAAAAGAAATTAGCTTTTTCTGAATTCTTTAACACTGTAAAAAAAATTACGGGCAGAGGGGGTTTCTTTCTCCTATTTACTGTGGCCAATTGGTATATGTTATACCTGAGCATGACCCATGAAGACCCTTGGGAAAGAAGGCTCGGTACTTGAAAAAATGCCCTCCAACAGGGTTGATCATGGCTTGAGGTAGTGCCCAGTGGGCTGAGTGAGTCCCTGTACTTGATCTCTGTGGAATCACTCACACGGTTGGCATGTGAAGAATTCTAGGAAGTATACTGAAATCAGTAAAGCCTCTTTTTGATCCAGAAGCATCAATATAAAGGGTTCTGATGCCATAGAATGATATTCAGGGTTGATCATGGCTTGAGGTAGTGCCCAATGGGCTGGGTGAGCCCCTGTACTTGATCTCGGTGGAATCACTGACACAGTTGGCATGTGAAGACTTCCAGGAATTGAACTGAAATCAATAAAGCCTCTTGTTGATCCAGAAGCATCAATATAAAGGGTTCTGATGCCATAGAATGATATTCAGGGTTGATCATGGCTTGAGGCAGTGCCCAATGGGCTGGGTGAGTCCCTGTACTTGATCTCGGTGGAATCACTGACACAGTTGGCATGTGAAGACTTCCAGGAAGTAAACTGAAATCAGTAAAGCCTCCTTTTAATCCAGAAGAATCAATCTAAAGGGTTTTGATGCCATAGAATGATATTCATATTCAATATCTACCTGTACTTGCTACCAACTGGGTACCATACTCTTTGATGCAAATTCACAATTGGCCTAGCCTATTTAACGAACAAGTAAAGGCATGAGCTGGACCACTTACTATCTTGCTCAGGCTATCCACCTTTGTGATGGGACATTAGTTCTCCACCCCTGACTTCTAATCTTGACCTTTTGTCAACAGTGTGTGAGATGCTTTGGGGGTCCCTTTTTTGTTTAGCTACAGAGGGTTTGGAGGATTGAAGACTGGTATGACTTTCCTCTATACTGTCTTAGATCTTGTCATGGTAAGTATGGGCAGTACATTCTTATTGTGTGCTTTTTATGACCAGGGTGGGGGATCTCACCTCATTAGGATCCCGACTCTAGTTTGCTAGGGAACCCCAGGGCAAAGCATGGGCTATATGAGTAAGCTGGTAAGTGGTCCAAAGGACCTATTTAACAGCTTCCTGATGGGATTGTTTTGACTGGTGAATTAGGAGTCTGTGGCAAACATTTGCTAAATTCTAATTAGGGCTAATTATATCATAGTGCCAGTGGGTTTCTGCTTCTGTATTGCATTCAGGTCTAGTACAGGAAGATTTACTAACAACAGTGGAATAATATTAATCTTTTGGTAAAACTGAAAGGTTATTCAAATAAAACAATACAATATTAAAGCTGTATTTAACCCAAAAGCAAACATTTATTATATCACAGCTTACCAATTCTTAGAAGTGATGGTTGCATTAGTGTTCTTTTTTAGGCTTTCTTTTTTCTATTTGCATCTGGTGATCTGGCCAGTGTCTCTTGTATTCCAAAGTACAAGCACTCTTGCAGATATATCAGTTACAGGGATGAGACACACCATTTACTACTGACAGGGGTACTTACAATGATCAGTTGTATTTTTCTATGTAAAACTTATCCCAAAAGGAACATAAACTGTACGCTATAAGCGCTAAAAAGTGTTAGCTGGAATTTGGCTTTAATTTGTTAGCGTATCTAAATCTGCTAGGCAATGCAACACTCCCCTACCCAGGCTGATAATGCTGCTATCCAAAGGTCCCCCCTCTGCCATAGAATTGCTCCCCCTGCAATAACAGCACCGCTTATTATGAAGATATCTCATAGTGTTCAGCAGATGATTATAAAGCAGTGTGCATGTGGTTGAAATAGAGAGGGTTGTTTAAAAGGGTGTACTTGGTCCAAAATAAATAGGGTCAGATAATAAAGGGGAGCATGTGGTCCAAAATAGAGAGGGCTGTAAAATAAAAAGGTGCGCGTAGCATGCATTCACTTCCAGTGCTAAGAGATCTTCTGTAATGCAAAACAGCAAGGACAATGGTAATTCCAAAAATTGGGCGGATGCTGCCCCCCTCAGACGGGGTGATCCGGTTGGCACTAGAAAAACAAGATAAAATGGAAGGCTCATGCATCTAGTGCATTACCAAAAAAACATTTATTCAATGATATAATCAATAAAAAATGGATACTCACAAGGTATCAATTATTAGTAAGCCGTAAAAACACATAAAGCTGGGCAGCGTGGACACACATGTGCCGTATTTACATTGCGAGGTATAAAGCTGACGCGTCTCAGGGGCGCACCCCCTTGCTCAGAGCTAAGCTACTCCGAGCACATGAAAGCAAGCATTTTAAATAAAAAAAGTCTTCATTCAAAGACCCCACCCCCAAAAAATGGGCGGAGGAAAAAAAGTCACAGAGTTCAATAATTGCTAAAACTCATAAATTCATAAAAATGCATAAAAATACAGGTTTCATAGAAACCTTTTAACATAAAATAGCTTGCAAAGATCCGCAAAATAGCTTTGGAGGCATAATATCAATTACTAAAATGAACGCTGAATAACGGCGGGATCCAGATGGACAGAACCTCCCTGGTGCTGGACTTTCTATGCCACATCAGGAGGGTGGATGGCCCGCATTTGACGTGACCTCACCAGGTTCGGGCCGGGCATGCTATGGCTAGTCTGTCCCTGTCTACATCCGACAATACGATCAGGGGCGGCAAACGATCCACCCACTGCCACCCCCCCAGGTCGGTCGCTCGGCCGGGTCACAGGAGTCACGGGCACCCCACCTGGGTCAGTCATTCAGTCAGTAGTCGGGGCCCCGCACTTACCCCATCTCGTCGGCAGCACTCCAGGCTGCAGGCTACGTTGGATGTTCTCCAGGCTGTTTTTTCTGGCTGCTTCCCGTGCATCTCCTCCCTCCTCCTGGCAGCCAATCCGAACAGATCTCCTTTCGGCCAATCGGGTGATGGGTCTCACGACCCGCTTCCTGATTGGCCAGGAAGAGAATCAGTGTTAAAATAGCGAATGTTCATTTGCTATTGTGACACAACTGGGTGGGCTTCGAGCGCAGTGCTCTGCGCCCCAAGACCACCCTTTTTTGAAGCCTATTAGAGCCTCTGGCTCTAATCACGTGCTTCAAAGAAAGAAAATCCCTGATTGGAACCCATGCATCTGGTGCCCTGCATGTAGATTAGGGAGCCGGACGCATGCGCCCTTAATGGCTGGGTTGCCACTGGATACAAGTCCCTGTTTTGGCACTTTCAGGTCATGGATGCACCTGTATACCCGCTCTTCAAGCACCCCTGTGATGCATCCTAGCAGCAACCTTTGCTTGACGAACAGTGAGGTAGCATCTAGTATTCAGCATTCATTATAGTAATTGATACTAAGCCTTCAAAGCCATTTTGCGGATCTTTGCAAGCTATTTTATGTTAAAAGGATTCTATGATACCGCCTATGTATTTTTATGAATTTATGAGTTTTAGCAATTATTGAACTCTGTGCCTTTTTTTCCCCTCAGTCCCTTTTTTGGGGGATGAGGTCTTTGAAAGAGGATTTTTTTTCTATTTAAAGTGTTTGTCTTCATGTGCTAGGAGTAGCTTAGCTCTGGCGAAGGGGGATGCCCCTGAAATGCGTCGGCTGTATACCCCGTGATGTGAATACGGCACATGTGTCCACGCTGCCCAGCTTCAGCTCAGACGTTGCAAACAGCAGGAAAAGACATGGAGGAGGTCATCAAGGCGCTTGCGCAAGCCCCCGTGACCAAGCAGCAAGCCTCTATGGAGGCGAACTGTCGCCATGAGGAGGCAATGGCTCAGCAGCAGCAGTCCCTGGCACAGGCCGTGGTGGCGCAGCAGGAAAATACCCGTTTGCTGGCTGCCCAGTTTTCAGCCCAGCAGGAAGCCACATGGGCACAAGTGGTTGCCTTGCATGAGGCAGTGCAGCATCTCACTCAGGGATGGGAGCAAGGGGCCGTTGCCCCTGGCAACCAAGTATCGGTGAGGGCCAGCCAGCAAAAACTGACACCCAGCGATGATGTGGAGGCATTTCTCACTACCTTTGAGAGGGTTGCAAAGAGAGAGGGGTGGTCCCGTGACCAATGGGCTGGCATTATTTCCCTTTTTCTTACTGGGGACCTGCAAAAGTCCTATTTTGGCCTACCTTAGCACATCAGCGACTATGAGCGGTTGAAACCAGAGATCCTGGCCCGCCTGGGAGTGACCACAGCCTTCCTGGCCCAGTAGGTGCACCACTGGAGGTAGCAACCCGACCGACCACCGAGGTCTTAAATGCATGAACTGGTGCAGCTGGTCAAAAAATGTCTGTAACCTGAAAAGTTGACAGGCCCGCAAATGGTAGAACGGGTGGTGATGGATACCTGCAGTCCCTGCCAGATGACCTGCAGTGCTGGGTAAGCCACGGAGGCCCTGCAACCGCTAACCTGCTGGTGGAGTTGGTTGAAAGATATACCGTGGTGGAGGACCTGCTTGGGCCTGCCAAGCATCGGGAACCCACACCAGGGGCAGCAAGGCCAGCTGCAGCACCTAGAAGGGAGACCCTACCAGATGTTGGAGCCTGCAAACCTGCCTCATCTTCCACAGAACCACGGGGGTCAGTCCCTGTCCCAAGGATGGGCGACATACAGTGTTGGCAATGCCGATCCTGGGGGCATACCTGGGCACAATGCCCACTTCAGGAAGAATCCATGGAGTGCGGAGCTTGTCGGAGAGCCTCTTTCTATGTCCAAAGGACAGGTGCCACCCATCTTGACCTGGCTGCAGGTCAGTTTGAATGTGAAGTATAGGTGAACCACCTTCCCGTCCATTTCACCACTTTCTAGGTACTACACCAGATGAGCACATCCTGCACAGTACACAATACCTACTTTACTCTGGTAAGGTTCCTTCAGGGGCTTCCTATTCACCTGTAGACTTCACCTTAATTTTTCAGAATACTCTAGCACCTCTGTACTCTTTGGTTTCTGCTATGCCAGTGGATTAATTTGACTCCACTGCCGGTTCATTCGCTATGATTCTACCTTGGTCTTGTATTGCTCACTGGCTTGTCTACCCACACGCCCTTGATATTCTTCACTCCACCCATACCTATCCAACATCTAATTTTTATGGTCTTGGCTTCTCTATACCTTTATCCTCTTTTTTGTCTTGGTGATCAGTATGGACACCTTCCCCATTCTACCAACTTCTACTATATTACTTGCATTACCTTGCACATGTGTATATATATATATACACACTATACTATTTCTTATATTTGGTATTATTCCAGGTAAAATGGGGCATTGGTGTCCTCTCCAAGCTGCTCACTATCGGTATGGATTAAACATTCCATATGGCCTTACCCTGCGTATCCCCCTCGGGCTGGATGGGATCACCCCTGCCTCAGCCCCGGGTCAGACATCGTTTTGGCACTCCCCTCCCCTTTGAAGCTAGGTTTTACCCACCTCTTTGAGCTGATATGTAAGTATAACACACCTCTGTCCATAACGTTACTCCTCTTCTAGAGCATAAGGAGTTTGACTAATATACTAATTTACATATTATTCTATTTACATTTACATTTACATGAACCATATAGCATTTCACTCCTGACGAGTGGCTGTACGCCACGAAACACATAGTGTGTCCATCTATGCTCATATGAATTGATTCTGTATCATCTTTCATGTATTTATCTTTGTTCACCCAACTCATCATGTATATTTCATAATGAATTTTTATCCATGTCTCTATGTGTTATGTCAGCTCTCCCTTTATGGCCTATCCTGGCCAGATGATTGTAATTGATTGCTATGGATCATGATACCCAATGACCTTGTTATAATATATCCAGTATGCTAATAAATGTATTTATTTTTATACATTTTGTACTATTCCTTTATGTTCCATGCCTCATTCAAAGTCCCAGGACCAAATTTTCTTGCTTTGCAACTTCCTGCCAAGGCTCTACTGGACTCCCGCAGCATGGTGACGCTAGTACGTGCCAGGGTGATCGGAAGACTCAGTCCGGTAGGTAAGACTCTGTGGGTAGTATGTATCCATGGGGACACCAGGGATTACCCCCTGGTCCCGGGGGCCATACCTCAGTGATCCCAGAGGTTGGGGTAGTGAACAGTCTAATACATGATATTATAGTAGGGCGGGACTGTCCACTGTTTCTTGAACTATGGAACCAGGTACAGAGTGGACTTCCAGGACAACTAAGTGGACTGGGGACACTGGGCCTTGAAGGGACAGAGTCTGAGGGGTCCGGGCCTGAACCCCCACAACACAACTCCCTAATTTGGAGATACCTGTCATTGATAAGGACATTGCCGAGAATGTTGATTTGGGTGATAATGTTCCTATTTCAGGTCTCAAATCTGATTTGACTTCTGAGGGGGGGGGGTCTCCCCATTACAGGTTATGCTGGGGGAGGATGAAGAGGAACTCTCCCCGTTGCAGGTCCCGGTTGAGGGGGATGAAGGGGAAACATCCTCAAGGCCAATGCACCCAGTCCTGGATGTATCCAGGGGTGCGTTTGGCACTGCCCAGTTACAGGATCCTACCTTGGTCAATGCTCAAGAGCAGGTTTCTGTTATTGATGGGGTCCCACAAATACCAGGTGCAGATCGGAGGTTTCTTCATTTTGTGTTAAAGGGGGACTTGGTTTATTGAGTGGCTGAAAGCTGAGGGGAAACTGTAGGGCAATTGCTGGTTCCCCAGCCACATAGGCGAATGCTTCTCGATCTAGCCCACAATGACGCACTGGGAGGACACGTGGGGGCTGAAAAAACAGAGGCCAGGATAACCGACTAGTTTTACTGGCCGGGGGTGAAGGCCGAGGTTAAAAGATATTGTGCATCTTGTCCCACTTGCCAGTCAATTGCCCCAGTGTTCCACTACAGAAACTCCCTGGTGCCCTTGCCAATAATTGAGTTGCAATTTGAGCAGATCGCTATGGATCTCGTAGGACCCCTGGTAAAGTCAGCAAGGGGACACCAATATATATTAGTCATCCTAGACTACGCAACTAGGTATCCAGAAGCAGTCCCCTTAAGGAAAACTTCCTCTAAGGCCATTTCCAATAATAATAATAATAATAATAATTCCAAATGTTCTCGACGAACTGGCTTCCCCAAGGAGATACTGATGGTGATGGCGGACTTGTGCAAACTGTTTCAGATTAAGCAGTTGCAGACGTCCATCTATCCCCTGCAGACCGATGGCCTAGTAGTCCAAGTTAAAAAGAGTGGTCCCGAAAGACGGGAAGCATTGGGATATGTTGCTCCCTGCCCTGTTGTTTGCCATCCGGGAGGTTCTACTAGCATCCACATGCTTCTCATAATTTGAGCTAGTGTATGGGCGAAGGCCCCCGGGGGTTGTTCGATCTAGTAAAGGAAACGTGGGAAAGTGAATCCTCACCACACAAAACCGTGGTAGAGCATATCTCCCAAATACGATAGAGGGTGGCTAAGGTTATGCCGTTAGTGAGGGAGCATTTGTAGAAGGCTCAGGATGCCCAAAGTAGGGTGTACAACCGGTCAGCTAAAATCAGACAGTTTCAAGTAGGAGACCGGGTGGCTGTTCTGATACCCACGGTGGAGAGCAAGTTCTTGGCCAAGTGGTAGGGAACATTTGAGGTAGTAGAAAAGGTGGGTGAGGTGAGCTACAGGGTACAACAGCCCCAGGGAAAAGAAAGCCATACCAGATCTATCATGTAAACTTGTTAAAAACCTGGAGAGAAAAAGAACAGGTGTCTGCGATGGTAGGTGTCCAGTCAGGGGAACCTGCAGCAGTTGACCTGGTGCAGGTTGCTGCTACCCTGTCTGGGCCCCAAGCCCAACAAACAAAAGAATTCCTGCAAAGAAATAGGGACATGTTTTCAGGATAGCCTGGTCTCGCCAATATCATCAAGTATGATATTATAACAGTGCCCAATGTCAAAATCAGGTTAAAGCCATATTGCACCCCAGAGGCACATAGAAAGCAGTGTCTGAGGAGGTAAAAAAGATGCTTGAACTTGATGTCATTGAAGAGTCACAGAGTGAGTGGTCGATTCCAATCGTTTTGGTACCAAAATTGCATGGTGTCAAATGGTGCATTGAAGCAGAGCGGGGGATATGTACAGGATGCCAAGGTTGGGTCCTGGACGGGTGTTATATAGCACCAATATTTGGTTTATGGTCCCTTTAAGGGAAGTGTGGAAGTGCTCAGGGGGTCACCTGATATTGGTGAGAAATTTCGGGGATAGCCATATTAAAACGAGGACTGGCTCGGAGATCTCCCTGGGTAATAGAGAGATACTGGGTACCTGGAATTTTGGAGGCCCTGAAGTGATCTTTGGATGGGAAAAGAGCCTCCACTCCTGACTATAGGGATTCCAGCACACACTGGGTTAAGAGTCTCCAGGAAGCAGCTCTTAAAGACAGGAAGTGGTGTTAGAGGTGGTGAGGAGGAGCTGTGTGGAGACACCTGTTTTGGAGAGCTGCGTGTGTGCTGAAAGCTGGAATCACTGACAAGGGCTGTGCTAAAACCTTGGGATAAAGAAGACCCATCCACGAACTCTATCTGCCTTTTTACTTTTATGTTTACTTTGTGCTGAAGTTAAGTGGACTTTCCTTTGTATATTCATTTCTGTGTGCTGCTGGAAGCCTTACTTTGATTTTCCTGCTGAAAATAAAAGCCTCTTCGTTTTAAAGTTTACCGGCTTTGCACTCGGTCCTGTTGAGCTAAAACCCCCCAATATTACAATATATATATATATATATACAGTGCATACAGTGTACGCTATATATACAGTGCATACAGTGTACGCTATATATACAGTGCATACAGTGTAGGCTATATATAAAGTGCAGGCAGTGTATTAATATATATACAGTATCTCACAAAAGTGAGTACACCCTATTTTATCTTTTCATGTGACGACACTGAAGAAATGACACTTTGCTACAATGTAAAGTAGTGACTGTACAGCTTGTATAACAGTGTAATTTTGCTGTTCCCTAAAAACACACAGCCTTTAATGTCTAAACTGATGGCAACAAACGTGAGTACACCCCTAAGTGGAAATGTCCAAACTGGGCCCAAATTAGCTATTTTCCCTCCCCAGTGTCATGTGACTCATTAGTGTTACAAGGTCTTAGGTGTGAATAGGGAGCAGGTGTGTTAAATTTGGTGCTATCACTCTCTCATACTGGTCACTGGAAATGCAACATGGCACCTCATGGCAAAGAACTCTCTGAGGATCTGAAAAAAAGAATTGTTGCTCTACATAAAGATGGCCTAGTCTATAAGAAGATTGCCAAGACCCTGAAACAGAATTGCAGCACAGTGGCCAAGACCATACAGCGGTTTACCATGACAGGTTCCATTCAGAACCGACCTCGCCATGGTCGACCAAAGAAGTTGAGTGCATGTGCTCAGCATCATATCCAGAGGTTGTCTTTGGGAAACAGACGTATAAGTGCTGCCAGCATTGCTGCTGAGGTTAAAGGGGTGGGGGGTCAGCCTGTCAGTCCTCAGACCATATTCCGTACACTGCTTTAAATTGGTCTGCATGGCTGTCGTCTCAGAAGGAAGTCTCTTCTAAAGATGATGCACAAGAAAGCCCAAAAACAGTTTGCTGAAGACAAGCAGACTAAGGACATGGATTACTGGAACCTTGTCCTGTGGTCTGATGAGACTAAGATAAGCTTATTTGGTTCAGATGGTATCAAGCGTGTGTGGTAGCAACCAGGTGAGGAGTACAAAGACAAGCGTGTCTTGCCTACAGTCAAGCATGGTGGTGGGAGTGTCATGGTATGGGGCTGCATGAGTGCTGGCGGCACTGGGGAGCTACAGTTCATTGAGGGAACCATGAATGCCAACATGTACTGTGACATACTGAAGCAGAGCATGATCCCCTCCCTTCAGAGAATGGGCTGCAGGGCAGTATTCCAACATGATAACAACCCCAAACACACCTCCAAGATGACCCCTGCCTTGCTAAAGAAGCTGAGGGCAAAGGTGATGGACTGGCCAAGCATGTCTCCAGACCTAAACCCTATTCAGCACCCCCCTCCTGAACAATACCAGGCCACATGCCCTCAACATAGGGAGGGTGCTTTGGGTTCCCCCCCCCCCCCCAAAGTCCCTTGGCCCCATGTTGATGGGGCAAAGGCCTCTTTTAAAAAATATATCATGTTTGGAGTTCAAAATAATTTTCTAGCAAAAAATGCTGAATTTTACAAGTAGGAAAGGAATGTCAGAATTAACGGGAGGATAAAGTGGTTAAAGCGGAGATCCACCCAAAAGGGGAAGCACCGCTTGTTTACACCCCCCCCCTCCACTCCCACATTTGGCACTTTTTGGGGGGACAAAACCAGGTACCCGCTCCCACTTCCGGGTCAGATCGCTGCAGCAAATTGCAAGGCTCTTCGGCCCCTCCTACTCCCCCCCACAGCCTTCTGGGACACACACACACATGTCCCTGAAGACTGCGGGACCATTCACAAAGAGCATGCACACTAGGAGACCGGCTGTGAAGAATTGGCTCAGGTGTCGACATTGCTGGATCCCTGGACAGGTAAATGTGCTTATATTAAAAGTCAGCAGCTACAATACTTGTGGCTGCTGATTTTTACATTTCTTTTGCCCAGATTGGAGTTCCTCTTTAAGAAAGTCGTCAAAAGTAAATCAATGTAGTCTTAAATAGATCAAAAGATATTTATTGAATAAAAACAATGACTGATGACATAATCATAATTGGATACATTGTGAATCAAGAAAAAACCATGTAGAGGTTCATAAAAAGCCAACACATACATCATTGCATGATTAGAGAAATTGTTGCACATACATGATGTCACAAACATAAAACTCATAAAGAAAGGAATAACTATGAATTCTTGAGATTATAACACTCGACGCGTTTCGTGGAGCTAGTCCACTCATCAGGAGTACAGAAGGTATCTATAGATATAAATACAATTGTCATTAAGTGAAGGATCATGTTATATGCTTCCCCCGAAAAAACGAGGGAGAGGGAGATCGGGGGGGAGCAGTAAGCTCCTTACCTGATGTGTAGGCTTAAAAGCAGCATCCAACCAAGTATCCAGACATTGAGACATCCAACCCTGCATATGGTCTGTCTCGGGGCTGAGAAAGGAACCGGTACCCCGGCGTGGGGTGAAAGACAGCCCTAAGCGCCGGCCAGCTGGCCCAGGGGGATCCGAGATGGGTAACAAAGGGATTAAATAGCCATCTGAAGAGAATAAAGATATGTATAAATCAATTCTCATAGTTTGTAGACGTGATAACTTTTGCGCAAACCAAATAAATAAATGCTTTTTGAGATTTTATTTACCAAAAATATGTAGAAGAATACATTTTGGTCTTAATTGATGAATACATTTGTTGTTTTATATATTTTTTTTTTGGATATGTATTATAACAAAAAAGTAAGAAATATTGTTTATTTTTCAAAATTGTCGCTCTTTGTTTGTTTATAGCGCAAAAAATAAAAACTGCAGAGGTGATCAAATACCAACAAAAGAAAACTCTATTTGTGGGAAAAAAAGGACTTCAATTTCATTTGGATACAACGTCGCACAATCGCGCAATTTTCAGTTAAAGCAACACAGTGCCGAATCGCAAAAAGTGCTCTGGTCAGGAAAGGGGTAAATCCTTCCGGGGCTGAAGTGGTTAATGAATTTTAAAAAAAAACACAATATTTACCCCAATTTTTTTGTATCATGTGAAAGATGATGTTATGCTGAGTAAATAGATATCTAATATGTCAGGCTTTTAAATTGCATCTGCTCGTGGAATGGCAGCAAAATACAGTGCTTAAAATTCTCCATAGGTGATGCTTTCAACGCCTTTACAGGTTACCAGTTGCACAGGAGGTCTGGTGCTAGAATTATTGCTCTCACTCGGATGTTTGCGACAGTGGTACCTTGGATTGCAAGTAACGTGGTTAACAAGCATTTCGCAATCTGAGCTGTTTTATTTTTAAAAATCCTGACTCGGTTTGCGAGCGCTTTCTTACTAAACGAGTAGGATTAAGCCTCTGTGCATGCAACACTGTATGTGGCCAGAGGTGCGGGGGCGCTGGTGAGGCTGGGAAGCGCTCGGAAACATTCGGAAATACTCGAAAATACCGAAAGTGTAAACAGTTCCCGAGCCTTTCCGAATGTTTCCGAGCGTCTCCGAGCCTCACCAGCACCACCACACCTCTGGCCACATACGGTATTGCATACAACAGTGCCCCCGGACCTCTGGCCACATACAGTACTGCCTTGACAAGCAGTCACTGTGTTACAAATTATCTGAGTTTCCATTGTTTCCTGTGGGTAAACTTGCTTTGATATACAAGTGATTCGGATTACAAGCATTCTCCTGGAACGGATTATGCTCGTAATTCAAGGTTCCACTGTACTGTACGTGCAGGACTAACACTGTTTGCATTTGCGCGTAAGCATGGTGGGATGGGGGTGCTTAAAACATCCAGATCTCCAAATAACCAAAAAGTTGTTCTGAATTTGTATTCGGACCGAAACGAATTGCACATGTCTAGCCCCCTGCGCTTATTCATCCAGAGTGGAGGCACTCTAATACAGGAGGTGTGTTACTGGCCAGATCACCAGGTGAAAACAGAGGGGAAAAAGGGGGCGTGGCCAGCGGACTCTGAGATGGCTGCTTAACATCGGAGCTCCGCTACACAGCCAGGAAAATACAAGATTAGTGGGACTTATACCGACTGCTTCCCAGCCAGATTGGGACAAAAGACCCCTAACCATCCCAGGACTCAGATATGGGAAGAAGAAGGAAGGAACCA
Organism: Glandirana rugosa; assembly: GCA_018402905.1. Classification (NCBI taxonomy): domain Eukaryota; kingdom Metazoa; phylum Chordata; class Amphibia; order Anura; family Ranidae; genus Glandirana; species Glandirana rugosa. The sequence goes on along the minus strand of BLSH010277172.1, from coordinate 438,072 downwards.
ACGTCTCAGCCGAGTAGGCTGAAAAATTTCTTTCCCCCTCAGAACGGACAACGCGCGCAAGATGGCGCCCGCTTGGAGACTACGAACTTGCAACGAACGATCGGTGCGGGGATAATGTCGGAATCACAGCAACGAAGGTTAGCATTAGCCGCTCCTCTTCCGAATAGTAACCGCTCCTCAGCTGCCTCTACTCCAACCACCAGAAGCCCGGCGAAATCGAAACAGAGAACGATCTCTCCAGAGGAACAATCAGAAACCCACCAGATGGAGGTGAGTGCGGCTAGGCCGCAACAAAGAGAGACACGCAGCGCCTCACCAGACCCCTTTCTTAACTATCCCACCTCAGGGCAGCCCGTGTCAGATGTCCTTTTAAAAGACATGCTGACTTCTCTTAAGTCCTCCATTCAAAAAGACATCCTATCTTCTATACAGAAGTGTCAAGCTGATATCAATGACTTAGGAAACAGGGTTGACTATGTGGAAACATACATGGGAGACCAAGCCGCGGCTCATAATACACTAGTGGACGCCTATAATGCACAAGCTGACGACATTACCTGGATTAAAAACAAAATGGCTGATTTAGAGGACAGGGCCAGGAGGAACAACCTGAAGCTAAGGGGTATCCCTGAGATGATACAGCCTTCTCAACTCCTCCAACACGCTCAAGACCTCTTCTCAGCTCTAGTCCCCTCCTTGACCCCACTGGAGATCACCATCGACAGGATCCATAGGATCCCCAAACCTTCCTTTATACCAGAAGACGCTCCCAGAGATGTGATCCTTAGGATGCATTTCTACAAAGCCAAGGAGTTAATTCTTGCTGCCTCACGGAAACCAAGTAGTCTTCCACCACAACTGACGCAAATACTCATATTACCAGATCTCTCCAGGCATACCCTACAACAAAGGCGCAATCTGGCTACTATAACTCTGGTTAACGGTTAGAACCCTTCACCTTCGTCTTCGTCCAACACCACCCAACCATCCTCCTCATAGTCCCTCATAAGGGGTAAACGCTTCATTACAGTCAGGAAGAAGATCTCATCATTACCACATCCTCCGTGACAACACACTCTAGTGATCCACACGACCTACGAAGGTGAATACCTACTAAACTACTAACGCATTCCGAAACCAATATCATCGGTCTAACGCGGAAACAACATCCCATACGGACCTCTCTAGACCATTATACTCATAAACGCAGTCAACACCACCTTCTGATGAACCAAAGGCACTCCGTCGT
>BLSH010277172.1:404275-428290 GCA_018402905.1 Glandirana rugosa | reverse complement strand
GAGTTTTCTTTTGCAGTGATCAAATACCACCAAAAGAAAACTCTATTTGTGGGAAAAAAAAGGATGCAAATTTTGTTTGGGTACAACGTCGCACGACCGCGCAATTTTCAGTTAAAGCGACGCAGTGCCGAATCGCAAAAAGGACTCTGGTCCTAAAGGGGGAAATCCTTCCGGGGCTGAAGTGGTTAAGGTAAAAAACTTTCTGCATGCAGCTGACCCCACCTCTAATCCCCCCATAACACTAAGACCCCTTTCACACTGAATCGCCGCTAAAACAGTGCTAAATTGCTGGCCGTTTTTGCGGTGCTTTAGTGACCCTTTTGCGGTGCTTTTCGGGCACTAGTGGGCCGGTTTTTTAAGGTCACATGACAAAGTGACCTTAAAAAAAAGGAAAAAAGACCCGTTTTGTGTCGCTTTCGAATCACTGTCCATTCATTTTAATGGGCAGGGGTGTTTTTGGAGCGCTATTTATACTGCTCCAAACCCGCCCCAAAGATGCTGCTTGCAGGACTTTTTTTTACCGTCCCACAAGCGCACCGTCCGAGTGTGAAAGCACTCATTGAAGTGAATGGGAGGCAGTTTTAAGGTGCTTTACAGGTGCTATTTCTATCGCTAAAATGCCTGAAAACTGCCTCAGCATGATAGGGGCCTTAACCAAGCCCGATCTTGATCCAGCGATGGCTCTCTCAGCTCTCTCTCTCCTCATTAGACAGAGAGGCAGCAGCAGGAGCCATTGGCTCCTGCTTCTGTAAAACACAACCTGTGGAGAGAGAAAGGGAATAGGGCTAAGCAGCAGTCTGTGTATCAAGGAGCAAGCACACAAGTGCCCTCATAGTAGGCAACTTGCTATGGGGGCACTCAGTGGGGGGAGGGGCTAGGAGCACCAGCGGGGGACCCAAGAAGAGAAGCATTGGGGATGCTCTCTGCAAAACCATTGCACAGAGCAGGTAAGTATGACATGTTTATTATTTTTAAAAATGTAAAAACTGTGCCTTTAGCGTTACTTTAATTAACAGAAGATATTTAAATAATAAGAATTAATTAAAGATTGTGGAAAACCTAGAGAATTTGACACTTAGAACAAATCATTTTTTAACACCCACCTACAGTTTTACGATAAAATTATTTCAAAGAATTTTCTTGAAATTAATAATAACAGAAATAAATGCATAGAGTGAAAATTGCAGTTTTCCCTATTATTAATGGCCAGTGTAGATGTAACCCCTGTACACTGATGGTCAGCGGAAAATTGCCCACTAGCATTGGTGATCTGTGTAGTTGAGAGATAGTTTTGTCACTGCCTATTGCTTAAGGAACACTAATTGAGAAAGGCTGATATAGGCAATACTGATGATTAAAAAAACAGAATAATATCTACGCTTGGTTAAAAAATATGTATAAAACACTGGCAGCCAGCACCAATAGGCTTGATCGTACACCCACAGACAATTATAAAATACAAATACAAAAGGTGCAGTGCCTAGTAATCATTAGCCAGTGTCCTAAAAATCATATAAAGTCTGCCAATAATAAAAGATAAAAATGGTAAGAATGAAGATGATATCATCTTAATTCTTTCCATTTTTATTCTCTATTATTGGCAGACTTTGTACGGTTTGTTTTTTTAAGACATTGGCTATTGATTAATTGGTGCGGCGCCATTTGTATTTATATTTAATACTAATGATTACTCCTTTGATGCTGACTTTAAATCCTTGTTTTTACCCACATATCTCTGTTGTGTTCTTTTTCTGTAAAGGCTTTCTTCACATCCAGATATTTCATTAAAATAATACACCATGGATTTCCACCTTTAAGAGTGGCTACATTGCCATATAAGATCTTCCTGGAGCTACCCTGACATCTGCACTCCCAAGACTTCAGCTAAATGTGATGTGTTGATGCACAAGCCTCTTCTCTGCTCCTCTTGCAGTCCCCATGATTGACAGTGGCTCTAAGGGTTCTTTCAAGCCAGTGATGTACATTATACCAGAAAAGCCAACCGGGAGTACGGGGAAGCACTGCAAGTGGGTAACATGGAACAGGAAATTTTAAAAGACAAAGTAAGTCTTTGGTGAAGAATCCTGCTAAATACTGATGTGGAGCTAAACTGAAAATATTTAAAAGTGAGTATTTAAAGGAGAAGTATGGCCAAAGCTTTTTTTGCTATACTTCTGCTATGGATCACACTCCTTTTGCTCACACTCTGGTGACCCATTTTCAGCCGACAGTTAGTCCAGGCTCAGGAAAGATCCCAACCATATAGTCTGGATCTACCCAGATGCCTGGACTGGCACCTGGCTTAGACTCTCATGATCTTCTGAGAGCCTGAGCCGCTCCCTCCACAGCCCAATGAGCATTGGAGGGGAGAGTGGAGAGCTGCTGACTGATAGTCATGGGTCTCTGCTCAGAGCGGAGGAGAAGAACAAAGTTTGATCGCTCGGTTCTTGCTGCAGAAGCTGTGGGGGACAGATGCTGAATCCACCTAGATCAGGGGTAGGCAACCTTAAAGAGGTGGAGATCTACCTGAACAACATGGGAGAAGTCAAACTCACACCCAATTTAAACCTGTAATTGTCTTATTACTGTGTCGCAATCGTGTGCATTGCACAGCAATCATGGGTATAAATCGGGTAGAGAAGAGGCAACATGTCACCCCTCACCACCTGTCAAGCACACTGGGATCGCTTTTTTGAGAGGAGCAGCACTTCCTGCTGCACTTGTGAATGTGCCATTTTCAGAAAGTGCACCAAACCCGCAGTATATAATAGAAGACTATGGCTAAACGTAGCAAACCCTGGAAAGCTGCAGGTACACTGCACTGCACCCGTGGTGTGGGTAAACCACAGCATATCAGTGTGAAACCAGCCCTATATTATGCCCGGTGTATTGTTTCATGCTGACCTGCAGATCTTTTTTTCCTGCTGCTGGCACCACTCTGGAGACCGCTAGCAGGGATAAGAGGTGGAGTGCAGTTGGTATTACTCTCCATGGGACAGGAGTCAGCACTACAGAGCAGGAATTGGCTTATGCGGCTCTTGCTCCTTACTACAGTTCCAACTTACAAGTAGTCCCTCTGCATTGCACTCTGTCTGGTGCTCTGGAATGGTGGGTCAGTAAGCCCAGACCACGATCTACCAGTCCCCTGTCCGCGATCTACTGGTAGATCACGATCTACAGGTTGCTGACCCCCGACCTAGGTGAATGTAATGGTTTTTCTTTTTTAATCCTGAACTCCTCTCTTAACACTACTTTAAATGCAACTGAATTTTGGTGCTGTAAAACCAGAATGGCTACGTAATGGTTAAGAAAACAATCATTTTTTTTTTTGTTTTTTTTTGCCTTAGGGCGTTCCTTTCTGCAATTAAGAGTTATCACAGGTCCCTCTGAGTTGTGTAGTTTATCTGATTGACTCTAGTCAATTACTATCCGTAGCAGAATGTGTTGTGACCCAGTGGTCCACTAGCATGATCAAGAATTAGTCATATAGCAAATCCCAAGCTTTTTCCCTAAAACACACACTGTACGTGACATCAGAGGTGTCTTCTTTCCGTATAGATGTACACAGTCATAGAATACCGAAATAGATCCTATAGCAGTAAAATTGACCAGGTAAAGAATAAGGCGAACCAAAGAGCAAACTCATATGCGGCCGGTAACAGAGTACAATAAATTTTTCTTGAAGTGTTGTCAGGAACAATCCCAAGACAAATAACGCAGACCTGCCTCTTGGTTAATTAGCAAGACAATGATAAAGTTTCTTATCCAAAATCAATAGGAGATAACAATATATCTTCTCCACTGTAAAGGAAAAAAAAAAAACAAGAAAACTACTAAGGAGCGACTGAACAAACTGAAGTGAAATTCCTATACCTGAGATGTATAGGAAAGTAATTATTGTACATGTGTCTAGAGTGCTTCTCAATTTTCTCACTAAATGAGATCTGGTCATGCATCACTAATCTGACTCACATTTATTACCACACGTGGCAGGAGCTGGAGAAACATCTCGATAGGATTGCTACGTCAGAATGATCTTCAAACTGATTTGTTACCTCAAATGTCAGAAACCTGATGCGAAAATTGGTCTTTTTATCCACCTTTTTTGTATTTTAAACAGAATGTATACTCTTTTAAATGATTTTTATTAGATATACAGTATATGTAAAAGAGGTCAACTTGAAGAGTCTTTATAGCATGTGTTAATCGTTTAAGAAAAATTTGTTTCTCTATATATTTTTAATTCTATATGTACATGGAGGCAGCCATATTTGCACACTATACAGGCATCCTTTGTATATGCATCCTTCCTTGCAGAGCTATACAATAGTTGTTCTTTGCTGCTGCTTCCCTGAAAAACCATGCACTTCCTGTGTGGCTGCTATCTCATAGTAGCTAATATACCATCCCTCTAGTGCAGTCTCTATGACCCTTTTAAACATGGAGGAGCCAATAATCGTAAAGGGCTAATTTCCCGAGTATATTCAACACTATTATTACATACGTTGGATGCGGCTGTATTTAAATGTAGGCATTAATGGGTTGCTGATGTTGGGGACATTGATGGCGACCAATGGGATATGGCTCTTGAGTCTCTTCCGATGGTCTCCGTATCAGCTTCCCATAAACTCTCTCAACTGTTTATTCTGCATAGGGCCTATCGTACACCCACTAGACTACATGCATGGGGTCGACGGGATTCCCCTCTCTGTCCTAAATGTGCAGTTCATAGAGGTAACTTCATCCACATGATTTGATGCTGCCTGAAACTTACGAGGTATTGGATGATACTCAGAAGGTGGAGAATGGACCTCGCTGGAACCAGATCCCTCGTGTAGGGTTGATCCCCAGCTCCCAATACCTCTATGGAGCAAGATTGGGAGATACTAGTGATGGGCCCTTTTTGTAGGACCTGGGCTGCTACCCCTGGAAGCGACTGGGTGCGTCGATTCACATGTGTGAGGTATTGGACGGAAATCTTCAGATTATCTCTGATGTGTCTCAAATGCCTATTTCCCCTACTCCATTGGTTTGTCTACTTGGTGCAGTAGATGCTGAGATGTATCCAAATGGTACTTTTCTTATGATCACCAGGCTATTATATCTGGCTAGGAAACTGATTGCTAGATTCTTTATGGCCTGTACTGTGCCCACTAGGGCCCAGTGGATAGCTTATGTTAACTCCACTCTCCAGAGAGAACAACTGACCTATCGCCACCGTAACGCACTTAGGAAGTTTGCCCATATCTGGCAGGGATGTCTAAATGACATTAGTGTAGCTCCTCCGCAGCTGGTCATGGACAGACTGCTACATTCTTCAGCACACCTTTTGGTTATGTTTTTATGGAAATTCTCAGGGCTTGGGGCACCTCAAGTGTGCTGTATCTGATGATTCGTAGATGATTAGATATGTAAGCGATTGCCCATAAACAAGCTCTGGTGAATTTACCCTTCTTCTTTTAAGTTTCTTGTTCTACTGTTCCTGTCTTCTTTTTTTTTTTAGTTTGCTACAGTATGTACACCTCGTGTAGCTGCTATTTGTTATGTGATTACGTTGCTTAACATTGATCTCGCTTGATGTCTTACAGAACTAATGTATATTTTTTTGAAAAGTGCCTCCTATTGTAACATGTAATCACTTACAACTTTTATCAATAAAAACAGTTTTGATTTAAAAAAAAAAAACATTGAGGAATCCTTAACCACTTGCCGACCTGCCGATGTCATTGTACTGCGGCAAGGTGGCACGATCCCGCAAATCGTCATCACTGTACATCGGTGCAGGATCTCGCTTTTGTGGGCTTGCGCACACTCCCACTGGCCAGTGGGGGAGCCAATCACTGGGGTTGGGCGGACTCGATATCTGCCGGCCACACGGGATCGTTCACCGCAGTGACAGAATGGGGATCTGCCTGTGTTTCAAAATTGTCACTATTTTTTTGTTTATAGCGCAAAAAATTAAAACCGCAGAGGGGATCAAATACCACCGAAAGAAACCTCTATTTGTGGAAAAAAAAAGACATACATTTTGTTTGGGTACAACGTTGCACAACCACGCAATTGTCAGTTAAAGCGACGCAGTGCCGTATTGCAAAAAATGGCCTGGTCATTAAGTGAGTAAATCCTTCTGGGGCTGAAGTGGTTAAAATAACTTTGCAGTCTCAGGGAACTCCTGCTAATAATTCCTTTATTTAAAGTGCACATTACAGTAGTGATGGTCACCGGGAAGAATGCGCCTTACATTTAAGGTCATTGTGATAAATCTCCCCTTACAGATAGCTAAAAAGTTTATTGGTCAATCCCTCAATCCCTAAGTATAGGCTAACATATGAGGCTAAAGGATACCTCAAAAGTATGAAAAACTCTGGTCTCCTTGGCTCTGGACTCCTTGGCTGGAATTGCAATCCACGATACTGCTTGATTAACTTGCTAACTCAGCTAGGACTGTATAGGAGCGATAATCTAGATGGTGCTTGACTTCTAAACTGCTGTTCAAACTTTATGCTGGATTGATTAGTGAGGAAGGATATATGTGATTGCTTAGTACTTCATTGTATGGACCTACTGCATTCGGTAGATTTGTGTTGACTTTAATGTTTTCTTTATATACGCTTGTTGTATAACTTTTCTTGTTTTCATGAAAAAATAATAAACATTTTCATCATTGGTATGAGTAGTTAATTATCTGAGAGGCAGAAATTGCTCAAAGAACCCTTAGTGGACACTCTGGTGGCTAATCTACATCTAAATAAATAAAAAAAAGGCATGCAAAAAATGTGAAAGTTACATTAAGAATTATTTGCCATATGCACACAATACTAACTCAAAATATGTGTTTGCTGAAAATGCCTTTTATGTTCAATTGAAATGTACATATTATTTAAAGAAAAAAAAGAAAAAGATCTATATATGAGGCATACCTGGCCAGGGTTTTGGTTTTCCATTCGGGTAGAGTTGTAGTGCACCGGGGAACCCCAGTGCTTAAAATCCAAAAGCTTTTCTATAATCAAGTCATATAGTAACAGCAACTGTTGAGCTGTGGAATGTGCAGGTTGCGTGTTCTCTCTATGTTTATTCAGTGTTGTGTCTGAGTTGTGTATTATAAAAAAAATGGTGATAAATTATCAGGACATTGTGGAAATAGCACAGCTGCAATGTTTCCTGAATAGCATTCACAGGTCACAGTCCTATTTTACATATTGCCTGAAACAATTAGTAACATAATTGATTATCCATTATTCTTCAAGTGATCACCAAACCATCTGGGTGACTGTATGATGATGATGAGTGATTGTAGTAGTGAAAGTGACACCTGAATTTCTTGCCCAATTACTAATTATGGGAACAACTTGAACAACATATTTAGCTTAAAGGGAAGGAGACAGCCAAAAAGGAATGATCTCTGCTGACCTGTTTTTAAAGATACCAGCTCAAAAAATGCTAGACATGTGCACAAGGAAAACATTTGTTTTGTTTCATTATTTACATAACTTTCTTAGTTAAATTTGTTTAATCCGTTTAATTCATTTTCAGAATTCGTTTTGTTTTCGGTTTGAATAGTTTTCAAACTCGGAAAGTTTTCGAACAGTTTTCAAATTAAAATAGTTTTTTTAATTTTCAAAGAGAATAAAATAGAATAGAAAAAATATAATGGAATAGAAAAGAATATAACAGAAAATAAAAGAATATAATATAATAGAGTAAAACAGAACAAAACAGAATAGAATATAAAAGAACAGAATGGAATAGAATAGCATAGAAATTATTAGAATATAATAAAAAAAATAATAAAATAGAATACAACCATTTTCTGAAATTCGAATAAAAAAGAATAGAATAGAAAAGAATATAATTAAAAAGAATAGAATAATAATAATATAACCATTTCCAAAAATTCAAATAGAATCAATTTGAATCTGAATCGAATTAAAATAGAATAGAAAATAACAGAATAGTATAGAAAAAAACACTAGAATACAATAGAAAGAATATAACCATCTTCCTATTCTAATCTATTCTTTTCTATTCAAATTTAATTGATTGAATTTTGGAAAATGGCTATATTCTTTCTATTCTGTTGTTTTTTTTAATTATATTCTTTTTCTATTTGTTTATTCTATTCTTTTCTATTATTTTATTTTCTATTCTATTTTTTTTCTATTCTATTCTTTTCTTATGCATTCAAATTAATGTTTTTTCACATTTCAAAATGTTTCAAGATGGTTATATTCTATTTTATTCTATTCTTTTTTTATTCTAGACTATTTGTTTCTACTCTATTCTGTTCTTTTATTTTCTATGTTGTTATGTTTTACTCTATTATATTCTATTCTTTTATTTTCTGTTATATTTTATTCTCTTTGGAAATTGGAAAGCTATTTGAATTCGAAAACTATTCAAATTTGAAAACTTTTCGAAATTTGAAAACGATTCGAATTTGAAAACCATTTGAAATTGATTTGAAAACTATTCAATTCAATTTTCGCCCAAATGTTTTTTTTTTTTCATTATTTTGGCTTAGTTTAAATTCGGTACTATTGTAATTCGGAAATTCGAAAAACGAACTGCACATGTCTAAAACATGTCAATCTGACTGTGACTTAACTTGGAAGAAGTACTGAGGTCAGAATTATAGACACTGTACAATCTACTGCCTGCATGTTAGTTCCAGTGTAACAAGTGTAGTTTGTGGTTCCCCTTTGCCTCCCCCACCCAGTCTTATACTCACCCCAGTTCAGTAGGCGATCAACACCACACTGCTTCTTGTCCTAATCTTACCAGATGGATGGTCAAATGATCCTATGCTCTCATATAATGCTATGGAGAGCTCTGGAGTAGGAGCCCATACTCCTGACTAACTTGAATGGGTGCAGAGGGGAATGTCAGTGTTTTTTAGACCTTGGTTGACAGGTCTTTACAGGCATTCAGCAGGTGATACTGCCTCTTGAGTTCCTGTTTTTTTCTGTCTCCAGGGAGACTTCTCCTATCCCAATAATGGTTTCACATCAAATTACTGCGCTGCAACCAAATTTTGTATTTGGCGTGCAGTTGTGGCACAGTGCCACCTCTCAAAATTGACACGCTGAGTTACAAAAGCTGCACCATGAAGCAAAACATTATGGCCATGGCAATGTGAACTCACCCCTCCTTCTGCCAGGAGGTGAGTGGTCAGGGAGCTATAAAAACTCAGACCAGACGCCTGCTATTATTGTGCCCCAGCCGCCAGTAAACTAGGCCTTAAAATAAAGTTTAAAGCCTGCTACACACTATGAGTTTCTCCATTCAATCCACGGGTTGAACGAAAAAAAACTGTCAGCTCCAGTCGGAGCCACTGTACTAACGATCCGTCATTAGGAGAGCAATCTCCCCCGCTGATCTGTTGTGTTCTAACAGGGGGATGCCCCCCCCCCAGAACACTCCGGTCAGCACTGATCGGGAGGCAGTCGGTTGCTGGTTCTCCAGCATGCACGTCTGACAAAAGTCCGTTTTGCCGGCTTCTTTCAGACCAGCTGGCATACACCGAATGTTGGCCGTTTTTTATTGAACTGGTCGATGTCGCCTGGAAATTGGCTCATGGGTATGGGGCCTAAGGCAAGTTTAAAGGGTGTGGTAAAATGAAGTGCTTAATTTATGAGCTAGGCTAAGTTTTAATTATACTTTTATAGGTTTGGTTAGTGTAAAGGTTAGTGGTTAGCTTGAAGTTATTGATAGCTAGTTATTCATAGTTATTGATTGCCAGACTCATTTTAAATGTATGGAACTAAAGATGTCCTTTTTTGGTGTAAAAACTGTTTTATATCCTCCCACCTCCATCTTTTGGTTCTGATCATGTGACTGGTTACCAAAGAGAACCCCATATAATGAAGAAAAGGCCAATTTTTCTTACAATTTTTTAACGTATACTGTATCTAAAAGCCAAAAACAAAATTATGCTAATTTCAGCTTACCAGTTCTTAAACTAAAGCCTCGTTTACACGATGCCACAGTCGTAAGACCGCACGTTCAACTTTTGCCCGAAATTGGCTGTTGTGTCTAGCGTACTGACATGATTCAAGTAATCGTACAACAAAGCTTCAACAAAGCTGAACGTAGTGACATGTTAAGAGTGTATAAAGAGGAAGTTCAGATGAATGTGATTTGTGAATTAGGAATTTAGGTTTACACGAATGGACACTTCCGGGCGTTCCTGACTTCTGAGCATGCATGTTTTGCACATACCAGTTTGTTGGCCCAACTTCTCTGTACACATGTTTCAACAGTTGTACAACGCCTTGTTGTACAACAAAAGTTTCTAGTCTGCTCAGCCAACTTCTGTTGTACGACCGTCGCACGCCGGCTGTTGTAATCGCACGTACTAACGGTTGGATGATCGTAGAACTAGCCGTTGTACGACTGTCACAGCGTGTGTACGAGGCATTAGACTTAGATTTAGTATACATTTTTTGGGCTAGGAACACCGTCAGCAGGTACGTAAAGTATGACAATATAGATAAGCTATTTTCAAGTGAAATTTATCAAAGGGAAGAACTCAAGTGGTCTACCTTTTACCAATTGGATTTGAAAAAAAAAAAAAAATACAACGGCTAAGAGTTCCAGAGTGTGGCTCTCTTTTTCCCTTTTTCTTTTGTCTCTGTGCAAGTTGATAGTGCCAGAAATGCAATGTACTTGCAATGTCCTGTGAAATGAATCAAGAGCACAAACAATGTTATCTTCCTTCTGTTAGCTTACGAATCTCCCCACCCCATGGGTTTGAAGAGAAGAAGATATGTTTGAAGTCCAGCTTGAGTGACAACGTGACTCCTTTTATAGATACTATGGGGTTGATTTACTAAAACTGGAGAGTGCAAAATCTGGTGTAGCTAGGGTTGCCATCCCATCCCCTTAAACCCGAACACATATGAATTACACAGGTTCTGAGGCTAATTTAATGCAGATAAGGCACCATGTGAGTTTAATTACCACCTTAATCAGCCACAGAACCTGTGTAATCAATGTGTGTTCGGTTTTAAAGGGATGAGGTGGCAACCCTAGGTGCAGCTGTGCATGATAGACAATCAGCATCTAACCTCAGCTTCTTCAATTAAGCTTTGAAAAATAAAAACATGGAAGCTGATTGGTTTCTATGCAGAGCTACACCAGATTTTGTACTCTCCAGCTTTAGTAAATCAAACCCAATGAGGTGTAGTAATTGAACGTAACCACCGTAGGACAGGTGTGTTGTTTGCAGAAATTCAAGGTGAAAATAAAGAAAAAAATTCTGAAAAAAAAACAAAAAACAAATTCAGCCACCACATCTAAGGGCTGGTAAACTACAATATGCTACATTTTGTTTCTTGGATTCAGACACGTTTAAGGATAGGCTCGCTTTAGGGTTCCTTACGCTTATTAAAATATATCCATCAGTATCCCAATACAAAAAGTCCTGAACTTCCAATTGAAAGCTTTGCATGGATTTAGCAAGTATAATTTTAATATCATAGCATATTGACAAGTAATGATCTGTGTCTAGATAATTCCAGCCGCCACCTTTCTTAACATTATTTACAGATCTTAAGTTTGACTCTTCTATTCCCAGTATTAGACAAGCAGGGTCTATGATCCAAAGAAAAACTCATTAATCACTTTCTAACACCAGGACAAGGCACTGGAACCAAATATGCTTAACAACACGAAGTGACCAACCTTGAAGAGACAGGATGCTTTCCCAAAAGAGTTGATTGATCGAAACAATTTTTCTATACATACTTAAGTTATTAGCACGCTTTACCTCTGCCACTGTAAATACATGTATGGATCTATTATTTCGTTCCATATCTTGGCTCTAGCCTTCTACAAATAATGCAACTGTCACACAAGACTTGACAAAGCTTTTTTAAACTGGAGTGGGTTATTTAAAAAAAAAGCTGATATTTTTTCTGCTTGTTAAGGATTTTTTTGCCCATGAACTTGATTTAAAATTAAAATGTCTCGCTCTAATGTTTTATTGGTGATCATAATTATGATAAATTTATGTTCCAATAATCTACTTTATACAGTATTGATCCAAGTGACAGGCGCAGATAAGTTTAATCAAATACTTCTTGCTGCTCATTAAATATATCTGCAGATGGGGTGTTACATACGTGGAAGGTGAGTAATTCTGTCATAAAGCATTTTTCTAGAACTTCAATGCATAGTAAAATTCATCAAGGTATAGAGACAACTGGACTCATAGGGCGCTTCCCCACCATCAATTCCATCCCAGAGAATGACCAATCTATTAGGACTCTCCTCAGCCTACCTTTTAACTGACAGCAGCTAATGAATGGATGTTATATTGGCAAGAGCAAATAATAAGTGAAAAATGAAAAATTGGCTCAATTAATCAATGACTGGCAGAGAATCATTACCAATATCTAAAAGGATGCCCATCAAGGCAGTAAAAGGTCCCATTCAAAATAAGCAAAAGTATTATATAAACGACTATAGCAATGTAGATGAATGGCAATCTAGAACACAGCTTAAAGGGAGGCTGTCATCATGCGTTTACACAAAAAGCTATTCATGAATTAGAGCAGACCTCTTGGTACATATAAAATAGACAAACTAATGCAACTCTGCATGTATTAACAGATTCTTAAAGGTATTTTAATCCAAACAGTGTAAGCATCCAAATTTGACTTGGTATCAGTCCCTATACAGCAGAACTTACACTAGGAGGAGAGTATTAAGCAGCAGCCTCGGTTTCCAGCACTACAAACAAATGGCAACTAGCGATGGGCTCGGGTATGTTTGGATTGAGCCTGCTAGGAAGCCGGTACTTCCCACTGCCAATCATAGGCAGCATGTGTATGTGCAGCTGCTGGTCAGGAAATGTCTCACTGCCTATGATTGGCGGTGTGCAGTGACAGCTACCTGGCGCGCTCAATCCGAACACACCCGAACCCATCTCTAATGGCAACTATCCCAGCCTATAACTGGCCTGTGTTTAATGCACTCGTATGCTCCCAATCACGTTTTCAATTAAGTCCAATCACGTTAGATGTCAATTAGCTGGTTGGAGGAGTGTCCAAATGTATCTTTAAATGTTGAACATTTGCACCATGTTTTTGTAATTATTAAGCTTGAGGTGTTCGAGTGAAACACATCTACCTGTTTGTCCCTGTATTTATGGCTGTTTCACAATAAATTGCAAGCTTTTTGACCACTTGTAGAGTGCCCCCATAGAAAGCTGCTGCTGTGGGGGCACTGAACAGTAAGGAGGGCCAGGAGAGCAGAAAAGAGACCAGAGAAGAGGAGGATTGGGGCTGTAAGTATAACATGTTTGTTATTTAAAAAAAAAAACAAAAAACGAGACTTTAAAATCATTTTCACCCAAAAGTGGAACTTTAAGGGAAGGTGACCCCCTGGCATGCCCCAATTGACATGTCATTTTTTTGGGTGGGGGACCGGAGACCCTGTTTTCACAGATCAGATGCAGATCAAGATTTCTGAATTAACTTTTACCCAAATTACTGCATTTCATTTTTCTATTATCAAGTCAATGATATCTGTGTATTTACAGGTTTAAATCCAGGTATTGAACCCAGGTATTGAGACAGCCCTAAAACGTGTATGTTAAACAGTACTCAATAACAGCAAGCTCCATATTTCTCTTATTACAGGTTTCCTTAACATTCTCTGTGTAGCGTAATTATTTCTGTTGTTTACTATTTTAGACAAAATAAGGCACCATTATTGTATAGGACTAAAAAAAAGGAAGTGGAAAATAATAAACTATAATTTAAAAAAAACCCACAATGACCTAACCTTATCTTAAAAATCTTCAGGGTTTTTGTACATGTTTATAAGAGTTTTTTGTGACATGGCCTTTTGAAACAAACGTCTATATGTTGTCTATTAGAAGATAAGATCACATTACCCCAACTGCTAAATAATTTAGAAATTATCCATCCCTCTTTATCTCTAATAGCAAGGACGAGACCATCTGGTTCAGTCAATTAAACACAGGTTGCCAACAAACATGCACACAGCCCTGGCCCTTCTTATAAGAATAAGTGTCACGGATTCACATTTTCTTAAGCCTAGGTTCACATCTATACGGCTGTGCTTGATGCATTTTCTCAGGAACGTTTTGTAGTTTCTAAGCCCGGCGGGGATGGGGTCCCCCGCTGACGGCTGAATGTTAAAAAATTGCTGGCAAAAAGAAAAATTGCAAAAAAAAACTGCGTGGGGTCCCCCCAGGTTCGGTCTAGTGTGGCTTCAAAGGGGACCCCCCCAAGAGCTACCCCCCAAAGTACCCACCCCCCCATGTTGGGGGCATGCGGCCTGGTATGGCTCACGAGGGGGCTGCATGCTGAGATTTTTAAAATTATGGCATGGGGATCCCCTCCAAATCCATACTAGACCCAAAGGGCCTAGTATGGTATGGACTTGGGGGGGCTCACACCATTTTTTTGGCGATTTGTGGGGAACTCTGCTGACAGCTATTGACTCATCGGTTGTTAAGGACGCAGTGGACGGCTTCCCGGCACCCTGCTTAGCAACCAGCTATATACAGTGTTAAAATAAAAAGCGCAAAACACATCAAAAATCACATCACAAGCACAACACTTGCATTTATGGGACGATTCCATTGAAGTCTATTACATGCAAAAAACTCAGAAAAAAGTCCCCGACCCTTTCCAAAAATGCACCAGCCGCAAAACGCATAAATGTGGACGTGTACCATAGGAAACCCTGTTAAATGTACAGTAGTGCGTTTCTGCAAACTGCAAAACCCTCTAAAAAATACATAGGTGTGAACCTAGGGTAAATCTTAATTTGTAAAAAGTTTTCCACAAATAATTTCAAATAATTAAAACAGTACTTAATATTTTTTAAAACAATCTTTATATTTATAATCATGTCCCTTTAAAATCTTGCTTCTCTAAGTGTTGTCTTTCTGTAAATTCAGGCCTGATTGAGCACCGAACTAAAATCACAGGCAAAAACAAAATAATAAGCGTTGTCTATCTTGCCAGCTTCTGTTACATTTGAATCTATAACGGATGGATTGATTCCAAATCTAGCAATTACGACAGAGGCTGGTCAGCCAGACTGCTATTTTTAATCAGGGCCAAGCCTGGGATAAAAGGGTTAACGTGGATCCAGAATAAAGGCAGTGGGGTTCAATGCACAACCACCAGCTGCAGGGCCTTGTTTATAACAAGCAAATAACTTCTTCCTTAGCCTGGGCTTGATAAATGGAGAGCTGGCTGCAGAAGGATGGATTTGTATGAGAAGGTTTTTTTTCCTCCAGTTTACCAGGTGTACTGCTGGCTCAGCCCAAGGATTTACAGTCAGGGTGGATGATTACTGGCTGGCATCTGACCACCTGGCAGGGGCATCGAGCTAGCACTTCTAAAATAAAACCATCTACAGACTGGAGGAGGTTGTCAGTGTATTTCAGTAGTGCTTAGAATTCCTTTTTAGAAACTTGCTGCCAAATGAAAGACATGTAGTAACCATTAATTAGTTGACAAGGCTTCCCAACTTAAGATATTTAAAGTCACATCAATCTCTGCTATGAATAAAAGAAAAAGGTCATTTTTATTCTTAATTTCAAAGGATGGCTTATATTAAACTCCACAGACCCCTTAGAATGGGCATAAGAAGAGTTTAAAGAAGAACTCTGCTTAAAAAGGTTAATTGTTTTCAAATTTAAAATTATGTAACCACATTTTCCAAGCTTGATGAAGAGTGCCCTCTTCATCGAAGCTCAGATGAAGAGGGCATTGCCCTTGAAACGCATAAGAATTTGCAAGATGGGCACCGTTAAAGCATCTGGATTTGTTTTTATGCTTGTAGTTGTTCACTTTTGTGAGCATATTGGAGTTTTTTCTACAATAAAGTTGTCTTATGGTAATGCACTAGGCTGGTGTGCCCTCTCTCTTTATGTCTTTTTTCCAGCTAGGGGTGTACATATGCTGCAAAATTTATCCCCATGGCCACACTTGGCAGGCAGTAGCAAAAGCTTTCCTTTCAATTGAATGGGGACCATTTCACAACCGTGTGCGGTGTGGTGGTGCAGGTATTCAGGGGTTAAATCAGGTGGTGAGGAAGAAACAACACCTCACCATTTGTTAAATACCTCTGAAAAGCAATCCACAGTAGGTTCAGAGCACAACACAAGTGTAAACGAGCCCTTACTTCTCCATGAGGTATTTCCCCCTCCTCTTGATACATGCTTGAACCACATATGCTGGCTCCCCCACCCCCAGGCCTCAACTATGTTAGAGACTTAAAGTTACCTTTTTCACCATTTTCATTCTACCCCATCACCATTAAAAAAAAAAAATGGTTTTCTTTAATCTTTATTTTCTTCATTTTTTATTTACTCTTTTGTTTTGGTTTTGCTGCTGGCATTGCCCCCTGACTCTAAGACATTTTAGGCTAGGTTCAAACCTATGTGGTTGCTGCGGTTTTCTGGCACATTTTTGTATGAGTTTTGCTTTTTTCATTTCTCCTTAACAAATTGTGAATAGCTGGTTGTTGAGGAGCGGGCGGCTGCCACGTACTTAATCACTGATGAGCCGACAGCTGAGTGTTAAAAAAACAATTGCTAGCAAAGAAAAAATAAGAAAAACAAATGGTGTGGGGTCCCCCCCAATTCATATCAGCCTGGTATGGATTTTAAGGGGAACCCCATGGCTCTGCCCCCCAAAGCACCTCCTCTCCATGTTGATAGGGACAAGGGCATCCTCCCCACAACCCTGGCCAGAGGTTATGGGGGTCTGCGGGCGGGGGCTTATCGGAATTTGGAAGCCCCCTTTAACAAGGGGGCCCTCAGATCCCGTCTCCCCATTTTAATGAGTATGGGGCACTTAGTACCCCCTATTCATTCACACAAAAAAGGTGTAGTGTAAAAAATGACAGTAGGCAGTTTTGACAATTCCTTTATTTTAAAAACAATGTCCCCTGGTGTAGATCCATCATCAATCACAACACCCATCACCACTGCCAACCTGAAAAAACAGGTCTGCTTCTACCATCTGACAGTTCTGAAATAACTAAGGGGCGGGGCCACCCGGTGACGTCATCAGGTGGCCCCCATCCCTTAGTTATTTAAGAACTGTCAGACATTGGGAGGGGACTTTTTTTTCGGGTTATCTGTGGTGGCGGTCGGCTTGATAGATGATGGATCTACACCAGGGGACATTGTTTTTTTTAAATAAAGGACTTGTCAAAAACTGTCTCTGTGTTTTTATTTAGAACACTTTAGACCAGTGCACAAAGCAAGGTCCATAAAGACATGGATGAGCGAGTTTGAGGTGGAGGAACTTGACTGGCCAGCACAGAGTCCTGACCTCAACCCAATAGAACACCTTTGGGATGAATTAGAGCGGAGACTGTGAGCCAGGCCTTCTTGTCCACATCAGTGCCTGACCTCACAAATGCACTTCTGGAAGAGTGGTGAAGCATTCCCATAGACACTCCTAAACCTTGTGGACTGCCTTCCCAGAAGATTTGAAGCTGGTATAGTTGCAAAGGGTGGCCAACTCATTATTGAACCCCCAACTCAATATTAAACACTACGGACTAAGACATGGATGCCATTTAAGTTCATGCGTGTTTAAAGGCAGGTGTACCAATACTTTTGGTAATATAGTGAAAATATGTATAAGGTAAACAGAGGCGGTACCAGATCTCACACATATGACCTCACTGATCAATATGTAAACAGAATCTGTGCCAGATATCTGTCTGTACATGAGCAATATCTGATGCCATGTCATCTGTGGGCAGCTGCAGGGACCAGGAAAAGACAACCAGTTCCCTCTGAAGAAGATGACAGTACAGGACAAGACCTGTAGCAGGATGAGAGCAGAGATGAAACTTGGATCTGATGGGCTTGTATATATTATTTTGTGTATAGTGTATTATTACAGCAGAATAAAAAGGTAAAGGAGAAGAATAGGATTTTCACTGGGAGGGTGAAGTTCCTGTTTTACGTTGGTCCATGAACTGATGTTAAAGTAGAGGTAAACCCTAACTAGATATGTTTGCTAAAGGGATGCATACCATACAACAATGGACTTTTCTACAGTTTTCACCTGTTTGTCTTTCTCAATGCTTCAGCCACTTCCTGACTACAAGCACTTGCTCCAACATGAGCTGTAAATCATTGTCAGGACCAGCTTGGGCACCATGTCTGCCCAATGGTTGTCACTGCTGCTAGTTATCCCAATCATGGGGCTCATGTGACAGAGTGATAACACAGAAGCACAGTTGGACGATAGCTATTATTATTATTATTATTATTATTATTATAATACAGGATTTATATAGCGCAACAGTTTTCGCAACGCTTTACAACATGAAGGCAGACAGTACAGTTACAATACAAATCAATACAGGAGGGATCAGCGGGCCCTGCTCATTAGAGCTTACAATCTTACCCCATAACAGGAAAGTATTATTTTAGGGCCCATTTACATTTGTGTGATGCATTAATGCACATTGCATTTTAGGCAGCCCATTAGAAATATTGGGCTAGCAACGCACCAAATTGTCCCAAAAAATTGGACATCACAAATTTTTGCTGCAATGCACTATAGTATTTTGTGCAGTGCCTTTGTGCATTGGTATGGCATTCAGAAGGAAAGTAAAACACAATGCGATAACACACGCATTGCCACAATGCAAAGGAGCACATGGGCCCTTAATGAAAACTGCAGATTTCAAAAGATGGAACACAGATATTAAAATTATATTACCAAGTTAATCTTATATGAGATTATAGAAATTGTATACATTCTATGGTTTTAATTCCTCTACTGAAGGTGTTTTATTGAACCAGAGGGCCAGCATGAGCTTCTTTTGGGCCATTGAGTACAAAAATGATTACAACCTATTCATATTCTACACTTGGCCCCCTATGCATTACTGATTTAAAAACAGTACCAGGTCATAAACATTATTGCTGTGCTGGGCCTTATGACGTTTGCTCTGCTATACAAGTGTGAGCTGATGTGCTCTCTATGCCAAGCTGCTTTTTTTATTTTAACTGCCAGTTTGGTGCTATTTTTGAGTGTTGTGTGTTCCTAGATACAGCTATTGTAGTATAGATCTTCTAGATTTGGTTAAGTGTAGTCACTGGGAGGTAAATCCATCATTACAGTAACAGTATGTGTATTAACTGTCTACACGCATTCAAAGTTACTAATAGCATAAGACTATCCCCCACCCCCACCCATTTAGATTTTAAAAGTGTGAAAAATAGTTGCTGCCACAAATGCTATCCAACCTAGGTCATATCTCTTCCTAAGAAATCCTAGGTGCATATATGCTACTGTACATGCAACAGGACTTACACAACTGCATCATCCCTAGGCCACAATATAAATTCAAAAAAGTAGTTACAGACCAGTGATGATGTCTAAAGAAATATGGAGCTGGCATACTGTGACCTTTTGACAAGCAATAAACACCTAATAGTGTTGCTGTTACACATGGAATGCACATATGTGTGTGTATGTGTGTGTGTGTGTGTGTGTATATATATATATATATATACACACATTCACTAAATATATACAGTATCTCACACTGTATAAATGTCACTGGCAGGGTAGGGGTTAACAGTAGGGGGGATTAAAGGGTTAACTGCGTGTTCCCTGGGATGTGTTACTAACTGTGTGGGGGGCTGGGTTGACTGGGGGAGGAGAGTGATCGCGGCTCCCATATACAGGGAACAGGAGATCACTCTCCCGTCAGAATGGAGATCTGTGTGTTTACATACACGGATCCCGTTTTGTCACTGTGGTGGAGCGATCGCGAGTAGCCGGCGGACATCAGGTCCGCCCTACCTGCTCCCTGGCTCCCCCTCTACACAGTGAACGTGCGGCCACGATGTTCGATCTCACAGCCGCCGTCAGGTGATGCCGATATCGAGCCAGACTGCCACTGTCAGATGGCGGGCGGTCGTTAAGTGGTTAATGGCTGTGTGTTGAGTTATTTTGAGGGGACAGCAAATTTACACTGTAATACAAGCTGCACACTCACTACTTTACATTGTAGCAAAGTGTCATTTCTTCAGTGTTGTCACATGAAAAGGTATAATAAAATATTTACAACAATGTGAGGGGTGTACTCACTTTTGTAAGATACTGTATGTATATACACACACACTGAGGGCTTGAGTCACTAAAACTGAAGAGTGCAAAATCTGGTCCAAATTATACTTACTGAATCCATGCAAGGCTTTCATTTGGAAGTTTGGAACTCTTTGTATTGGGATACTGATAGATGTATTTTAATGAGAGTAAACCTAGAGGCTGGGTTCACACTATTGCAAATTATATGTGGATTTCCCCACTTCCAATTCGCATGACAAGAGAGTGTGACCGACTCTCAATGGAGTCGTTTCACACATCTCCGGGGCAGCCGTGGAGCGCACAGCAGAAGGGCCCTGTGCGTCTTTGGCACTGTTTCAGGTCCAAATTCAAGCAAAAATTTGGACCTAATTCGGACCTGGAACATGGCCCGTGGCCACACATAGTGTGAACCCAACCTAAAGGGTATCTATCCTTAAAACGTGTCTAAGCCCAAGAAACAAAATGTATCATATTGTAATTTACCAGCACTTAGATGTGGTGGCGGCATTCGTTTTGTTTTTTCTGGATTTTTCCTATATTTTCACCTTGAATTTTTGCAAATAACACACCAGTCCTAGGTGGTTACGTTTATTTACTACACCTCACTAGGGGTGATTTACTAAAACTGGAGAGTACAAAATCTGCTGCAGCTGTGCATAAAAACCAATCAGCTTCCATGTTTTTTTGTCAAAGCTTAAATGAACAAGCTGAAGTTAGAAGCTGATTGGCTACTTTGCACAGTTGAACCAGATTTTCCAGTCTCCAATTTTAGTAAATCAACCCCATTGCATATATGTCAAAGACTCTTTTAGCCTAAGTTCACATTGATGCAATTTGGCATGCGATTTGACATGTCAAATCGCATGCCAAATCGGCCGCAATTGCCAGCAATGGCACCATCCAAAACGGTAGCAAACGGTACCAAAAGTAGTTTCTGTACTACTTTTGGTGACTTCGGTTTGTGATTTGTATAGACATCTGTGTAGAAACCCGCACAGATGTCTCTGAAATCGCCCCTGAAGTCGGACTGACATGCGGGTATGAAATTGTGCGAATTCAGCTGAACTTGCAGGATTTCAATCCCAATGTCAGTGTAAACCTAGGCTAAAGAATTTCAAAACTGAAGAACAAAACATGAATGTATTGCAGCTTGCCAGTCCTTAGATGTGGGGGCAGCGTTAGTTTTTTTCTTTTTTTCGGGTTAAGTATATATTCTGCAAGTAAAGAAATATATACCTGTTGACCCAGCCAGGACTTATGTCAGCATCCTTGTAAATTCCTGTGCACTAAACTAAAATATAAATTAGTGTAATCACTTTTCTAGCTAACAACTGTGGACTCCAAAACACCTCCCCATATATAAAGAAGATGAGGGGGGAGGGTGTGTTTGTAGTTCAAATCAGAAGAGCAGCCTAGATTGATAATGTATAGAATACAGTGCATGAATTGTGTTTGATAGCGCTGGACCAAAAGTAAAAATTGGTTCTAATGGATCTACTGTAAGGAGCACTTTCCTTCAAAGAAGCAGAACTGTGATGAAAAGATAGAGTGGATGGACCCTGTTCTGGTCCTAAGCTACTACCTCACTGATAGCGACAAAGAGAGTTCGCCAGACGGTAAATTCTTGGATGTGTATGGAGGGGCAACTGGTACAAAAGTTCATCTCACTTGAAGATTTTGTGAAACATGCATGCAGGTAAAAAACCTCCAGTATGCAGCTCCCCTCACAGCCCCACCAATACTTACCTGAGCCTGATCGCGATCCAACAATGTGCACGAGGGCGGCTGCTCTCCTGGGTCTTTGTCTCCTCATTGGTTGAGAGACTGTGGAGCCGGTCCAGGGCCGAGCCCTGTTCTGTGTGTCTTATGGACACACACAGTGGGGTTCGGGAGTGAGCATGCAGGAGTGCCCCCAGAGCAAGCTGCTTGCTATGGGGATACTCGGAGGAGCCAAGA
The DNA here is from genome assembly GCA_018402905.1 of Glandirana rugosa. NCBI lineage: Eukaryota > Metazoa > Chordata > Amphibia > Anura > Ranidae > Glandirana > Glandirana rugosa. The sequence continues at coordinate 406,217 of BLSH010277172.1, read as the reverse complement.
GCACCGGCGGTGGACCTGAAAAGAGTAAGATTGGCGCTGCTCCATGCATAACCATTACACAGAGCAGGTAAGTATACATTTTTTTTTATTAAACCTAAAATATCACCCTAAGAGCATCAATTACAGCCAACGCAATGCCCTCCCCGGAGTGAAAGAACGGAGGTCCGTGTAAGTAAACACGGACCTCCATTCTGTGAGGGGGGAAGGGCTGTGATCACAGCCTTCCTCTCTACATGGAAGCTGTGATCGCTTCCCTTCCCCTGTTAGGGCAGTCCCCACACAGTTAGAACACGCCCAGGGAACACAGTTAACCCTTAGAGCGCCCCCTGCAGGTTAACGCCTTCACTGCCAATGGCATTTACACAGTAATCAGTGCATTTTTATAGCATTGATCGCTGTATAAATGCCAATGGTCCCAAAAAAGTGTTAAAATGGTCCGACATGTCCGCTGAAATATCGCAGTACCGCTAAAAATCGCAGATCGCCGCCATTACTAGTAAAAAATAAAAAAAAAATAAAAACCCCAGAAATGAATTCTCATCATCCGTAAACGCGACCACTTTTGCGCAAACCAATCAATAAACGCCGATTGCAATTTTTTTTATCACAAATATGAGGAAGAATATAAATCGGCCAAAACTGATGAAAAACAATGTTTTTTTATACCGTGTTTCCCCGAAAATAAGACCTAGTGGGATATTAAAGGAGGGCTGCAATATAAGCCCTACCCTGAAAATAAGCCCTAGTTTAAAGTGGTTGTAATCTGCTAGAACGCTCAATATTACGGTATTGCATGGTGTAGACTGTGTTTGTTTCTGTGGTCTTATCTGTAGTCAGGTACCTTTGGTACAGCGCCACTCAGGGCTCAGCTGATCTCCTCCTCTTCACCTGCCTGTCAGCGGGGGATCTTGGCCCCTCCCCCTCTGCAATCCTGGGAGCGCAGTGGGCTATGGAAGTGGCGAGAGGGCTCAGCTGATCGCCTCTTCTCCAGCCTTTTAGTGGGGGATCTTGGCCCACTCCCTCTGCAATCCTGGGAGCACAGTGGGCTATGGAATTGCCGAGGTGGCTCACCTGATCACCTCTTCTCCAGCCTGTTAGCGGGGGATCTTGGCCCACTCCCTCTGAAATCCTGGGAGCACAGAGGGCTATGGAAGTGCCGAGGGGGCTCAGCTGATCACCTCTTCTCCAGCCTGTTAGCGGGGGATCTTGGCCCACTCCCTCTGCAATCCTGGGAGCACAGCGGGCTATGGAAATGCAGAGAGGGCTCAGCTGATCTCCTCTTCTCCAGCCTGTTAGCGGGGGATCTCAGCCCCCCTCTGCAATGCTCTGATCGCAGAAGAGAAAGCTCAGACGGGCTATGGAAGCTTAGAGCGGCGCTGTAAGAAGGTATGTGACACTATGGATTACAGAGACACACAACTTTTTCATTATATACTGCTGTAGTGGGATCAGTGGCGTAGCGTGGGGGGTGCGAAGGGGGCCGTGGCACCGGGCGCAACATTTAGGGGGGCGCAATTCCGTGCCAGTGTGTGTCACTACTGGCTTCCTCCTAATTTTTTGACCGTGCCTTAACGCGGGGGGATTTACAACGCGGGCCACGGTGCCGGGGGAAGCGTGGGGGGTGCGATGCGGTGACTAGGGTGATGTCGTCATATATTACTTTTTCAACACACAGAGACATTAGGTATCACAGTGTATGGAAGAATGTCGCGGCGAGATTCGAAGGTATCGGGCAGACTCGAAAGAGAAGACGCTAGTCTCGTAACGTCTCCCCCCGACTCTAGGGGGCGATTGTCCGACCTCTTCTCCTCTAGTCGACTCGGGAGAGACGTAAAGGTATCGGGCGACACGAGGGTCCTAACGTCTCCCTCACCCGGTTCTAGGGGGCGATTGTCCGACCTCTTCTCCACTAGTCGACTCGGGGGAGCCGTGAAGGTATCGG
>BLSH010277172.1:391201-402199 GCA_018402905.1 Glandirana rugosa | reverse complement strand
AGTGGAGTGGACAGTGGAGTGGACAGTGGAGTGGGCAGTGGAGTGTAGTGGACAGTGCAGTCAGTGTAGTGGAGTGGACAGTGGAGTGGACAGTGGAGTGGGCAGTGGAGTGTAGTGGACAGTGCAGTCAGTGTAGTGTAGTGGACAGTGCAGTCAGTGTAGTGTAGTGGTCAGTATAGGAATCATGTAGGTCAGTGTAGAGGTTAGTGTAGTGGTCGCATTGGAATCAGGTAGATCAGTGTAAGGGTCAGGGTAGTGGACAGGGAGATCAGTGTAGTGGCCAGTGTAGGAATCAGGCTGGTCAGGACTATTGTAGAAAGGGACTCGGGGAGTGCTAAAAGTCCGCAGGTTAGGGGGCGCAAATTACTTGCCTTGCCCCGGGTGCTGACAACCCACGCTACGCCACTGAGTGGGATTCTATCAGTTTACAAACACTTTTACTTCACTTCACACTGGCAGGGAGAGGGGGAGAGAAGGGAGCACATTTAATGGCAAGCCCTACCCCGAAAATAAGCCCTACTGTATTTTTGGTGGCCAAAATTAATATAAGACCCGGGCTTATTTTCGGGGAAACACGGTATATTTTTTTTGGATTTGTATTTTAGCAAAAAGTAAGAAATTTGGGTTTTTTTGCAAAATTGACGCTCTTCTTTTGTTTATAGCGGCGATCAGAAATGACGCAGCAGTGATCAAATACCACCAAAAGAAAGCTCTATTTGTGGGAAAAAAAGGACGCAAATTTAGTTTGGGTACGTCGCACGTCCGCGCAATTGTCAGTTAAAGCGACGCAGTGCCGAATCGCAAAAAGGGCTCTGGTCCTAAAGGGGGAAATCCTTCCGGGGCTGAAGTGGTTAAGCAGCATACAGTTGGGCTCAGGGGGAGAGGTGAGGGGTCCCCAAGTGCACTTTTCCTGGACTTTGTTAGATGTTTTTATGTTTTATAGTGTGATTGGTATGCTTTTAGGGTAAATATTTAACATGCCAGGGCAAAATGTACATTTTACCCTCTTTTTGCCCCAGTTTGTGGGCAAACTGTATAACAGCCCTGGGAAAAATATATAATACTTCACTGTCATGGTGCAAAATGTTGGTATTTTAAACTGTATGCTATTTTTTAATCACAAGTTTGCTTATTTATTTCCTTGCTGCCCTTTCTGTAGTCAGGAAATGTGGAAAGATGCCAGCATATGCCGTATTTGCTAACAGACGTGGCATATCTTTAACTTACCAATCTGCTTAGTGTTACTTTGATGGCAAAAGAAGTCACTCTGTTGGTATTTTGAGTTTTCAAGTGAAAGTCAGAGAATGTGCCATTATTTAATGCATGACGCTTGTTTAGGTAACAGGACATTCTTTGTTCCTGTATGTCCAGTGTAGACTTCAGTTCTTGTCTGTGTGAATGACAAACAGGATGTGATATTTTGTTTTGCTATGGGAAACATGCACTTATAGAAATAGGCCTCTAGCACCACCACCAGGAAACAAGTGGCATTGCAGTCTTGTTTACAATTTCAAACACAAACCCAAAATAATATCTTTAGCACTATGATTTGCAATTGTTTAGATTAGGCTGTTATTTAAAAGAATAGTCCACACTTCTGACCATGTTTCACCCAACCTTAGAGTGTACAGATCTGGGTCTTCAGGAGCCTGTGCATCACACCCATGATGTGTGGTTGCAATGTTTTCCAGGCGACAATGAAAAAAAAGAAATAATTCAATTTATTGTGGATGCATTTATTTATTTTCAAAAGGTGGACTATGGATTTAAAGCTTCCTGATGATGGCCGAAACTAGTCGCAGCTTGATCGCGTCATTGCGACACTTACGCCCACGTTTGAGGCAGGGGAACGAGCCAAGCCGACACTATAGACGGCATACATCCACCAGGGCCGATTTCCCCATAAGAAATCATCCATTTTAAAAATGCCGGGTGCCAGGATGTTTAGGCACCATACCATGTGAGTGATTTTTACTTGTTTTTTATGCTTTTTACAATAAATTTGTTACCTGGACATTACTGCGCTATGAGATCTTCTGTTTTTTTACACATGCTCTTATGATGATGGAGTCCCTATTCAGCAGCTGACAGTCTCCAGAGGTCTACAGGGGTCACCCCATAACATGCATTTGACTGCACCAGAGATGGTGGGTCACTGAAGTGGGGTGAGTGTACATCTATGTGGGGCACCTAGTCTGAGCACTTATACAGCACCTTATAAGATTCTGGCACTGAGCACTCCACCTGTATTGGGAGTGTATCTATGGACTTGAGTTCTATATATCTATAGTAGTATGGTTATATGTAGTAGCGCGGTGTAGCAATATTGCACTGAGCACTTTTATCTGCATTGAGACTGTATTTACAGATCTGGGTTCAATGTATTCATAGTGGTATGGTCACATGTAGTAGCATGGTGTAGCATCATCATTTCTATTGGGGATTTGCAGCATTGGCAAATTTTACCACTGTAGCTGATTGCAACCATTTTGAGACGACCATTTATTATATCCTGTGGCACTGAAATTTTTATTTTTATTTGTATGGATTTAAAGTGGTTGTAAACCCTTACATATGCCCAGTGAAGTGACTAGGCTCAGGTGATACACAGAGATTAAAGGGGTTGTAAAGGCAGAAGGTTTTTCTTATCTTAATACATTCTATGCATTAAGCTAAAAAGCCTTCTATGTGCAGCAGCCCCCCTTAGGCCCCATACACACGGATGTTTTTACAGCCACGTTTTTGAGCGTTTTTTTGCAGCTCTCCATGTTATTCAATGGCCCCATTCAAACGCTGATGTTTTTGTAGATAGCGCCGGTGTTTGTGAGCTGAAAGCAGAACCCACAGCCAGCGGGTTCTGAAACTGCAGCGCTGGAGCATTTTTGACACTGAGCCGGCAAAACGCTTACTAACGCGCATTAACGCTGTATCGACGTTAACCGGCGTTTTTAGCGTCATCATTTTCAGGTACAAAAATAGCAGAGGGATGCCTTTTCAAACAAAACGCGACGTAGCGCTGGCGCTCAATAACGTGCATTAACGCCAATGCAAAACGCCTATGAAATTGGGGGCAGAATTGAAAAGTTGAAACTACACTCTGCAGAGCTCAGTGAGCAGAATTCTGAGAGCTGATTGGAGGGAAGAGAAACATCTCCCTCCATACAGCTCACAGGAATAGAGCTGAGGTTGTAAATCAGCTGAAGATCCCTGCCCTGTCACCATTTTTCTCCTGGTGTCAGGAAAACTTGCCAGACGTTATTCATGCTGATAGCAGAGGAATGAAGCAGCAGATAAAAATGACACTTAGATCCCTTTCACACTGAGGCGCTTTACAGGCGCTATTTTCACACTGGGGTGGTGCGCTTGAAAGACGTTACAAAAAGTCCTGCAAGCAGCATCTTTGGGGTGGTGCGGTGATCGGTGATACACCGCTCCTCCACCGCCCCTGCCCATTGAAAACAATGGGCAGCGTTTCCGAAGCGGCTGCACAGCGCCTCGGTAGCGTGGCGCGCCGGCACTTTTAACCCCGTTTTAACCCCTTGTGGGGGGTTAAAAGTGCCGCGCACCCGCCTGCATAGCGGCGCCTTGGCGCCGCTATTACAGCGCTAAATCCCTGCTGCAACTAGCGGGGATTTACCGCTACCGCCAGCCAGCCCCAGAGTGAAAGGGGCCTTAGTGCTCTTAATTAAGACAAGTACACATTATAGAGTGGGGTTCAGCAACCAGTAGATCACGGCCAGGTGACTGGTAGATCGCGGTCTGGGCTTGCTGACCCACCATCCCAGAGCATCAAACAGATTGCAATGCAGAGAGACTACATGTAAAGTTGGAGCTGTAGTAGAGAGCAAGAGCTGCATAACCCGATGCCTCCTCCTATAGTGCTGGCTCCTGTCCCATGCAGAGTGATACCAACTGCACTCCACCTCTTATCCCGGCTAGTGGTCTCCAGAGAGGTGCCAGCAGCAGGAAAGAAGAAATCTTCAGGTCAGTGTGAAGCAATACACTGGGCATAATAGTATAGGGCTGCTTTCATGCTGATGTGCTGCGGTTTACCCACACCGCGGGTGCAGCGCAGTGTACCTGCAGCTTTCCTACAGGTTTGCTGAGCTTAGCTATAGACTATCATTATATTCTGCGGGTTTGGTACACTTTCTGGAAGTGCACCAAAACTCCTGAATGCAGGAGTATTTGTGCCTTTCAGAAAGTGCACCACAAAGCTCACCCAGGAAAATCACAGATGCACTGAGCTGTACCCGTGGTATGGGTAAACCGCAGTACATCAGTGTGAAAGTAGCCTTATCGGGGGGCTCAGAACAGTAATTGTTCATTTACATTTGCAGTTTGGGGGATGATAAAACCCCATAGGTAAGATGTGTTTTTACCACCGCCCACCCCAACCACACCCCCTTTAGCTGCAGTGGCCAGGGATGTTCTCATGTCACAGCTGCAGCAGGAGTTTTACGCCCTGTCATGGTTGGTTGATGTAGCACCTGCCAAGCATGACCTATTCAAGTAAATGACGCTGCTCTGCAAGTTCCCTGCAACCTTGCAACAAGGAGTTAAAGCAGGAAGCATTGTGCTGCTTTCTCACCACCTGCTTTAACCCCTTGGACCCCGCAGAAGCATGCAGTTGCAGGGCGCTTGCAGAGTGGCCTCATTAACTTGAATGGGTCATGATTGGTAAGTGGTAGCACCCACTAAAAGTAGGGGGTTCAATTCCTGCTGTGGCATGTGTAGACCTTTAACTGTTGCCACAGCAGCTAAAGGGGTTAGGGACTAGGGGTGGTAAAACTGTAATTAAACAGGGTTTTACCACCCCCCAACTTTATGTGTGAGCACCCTAAGGGTGCCGATGCCGAATGCAACGAAGGGATCTTTCACAAATGCAGCATGCACTGCTGCTCCTCTGAAAATTGATCCAATTGGGTCTGACAGGTGGTGAGGAGGTGATATGTTGCCTCCTCACCACCTGATTTAAACCCATGATTGCCATGCAATGCATGCAACCATTTTACAACCACTTTAAGCACTAGAGCAGTGATTCTCAACTCCAGTCCTCGAGACCCCCTAACGGGCCAGATTTTAGGTATTACCTTGGGGAGATGCAGACTAGAATACTGCAATCACTGAGCAGCAAATTATATCACCTGTGATGCATTTCAGTTATCCTGCAAACCTGACCTGTTAGTGGGTCCCGAGGACTGGAGTTGAGAACCACTGCACTAGAGTCATTGGTTCAAATCCCAACCACAGCACTGCCTGCGTGGGGTTTGCATGTTCTCCCTGAGTGTGTTTCCTCCCACACTCCTAAGATATACTGGTAGGTTAAATTATAACTAAAGGCAAAATCTTGTTTTTTAGCTTTGGATAGAGTGGAGAGGGATTACAACACAACTGGCAGGTTTTTATTGCTGACTGTGCCCCCATTAAGGAGATCCCTCCTCTCTATTTGTCATATTCACTGTTATTATTGGAAGTGAAAGTAAAAGAAAATCCCAAATTTCAAACTGTCCTTAGCAACTTTTACTTTCTGTGTGCCAGTAGAATAGAAGGTACAAGTAGTCAGAAAGCCAAGTCTAAATTCCTATAAATCTAGGACCCCTTCATAGATTTTAAGAACAAGCATCAGCCAATCATCAGGACCCTTTATATCAAAATCACAATGATTGCAACAAACCAAGAACAAACCAACAAACCAAGATGTTCTGCACAATACATATGAAGCCATTTTGTTATTCTAGCCTTATTTCAAAAGTTTCAGCTTCTGTGACAAATATCAGAAACGTTAAGCTTTCTGGTTCCCTCATTGGGTAGTTTCAGAGACACTGAATGTGAAAGCCTAATATAGATGTTCCCATCACTTAAATATGTTTCTCTGTAGGTGTCTCTTGTCTCCAGTTACTGTAACCTGTGGTTTTCTCGTTGTCTTGCCAATGTGTACCACCACTTGTGGTGGGTTTTTAAACTAATTCTCATGTCAGGGCCTACTGTACAATTGTTTTCAGTGGTGGAGGATCCAAAACCCCAGTTATACTATTTAAACTTTGCAATCCTTGGTTATAAGGTATGTGGTCCCACTGGAGAACTCATCTCACCCCCACCATGTCGGCCAACCTGCCTTCACCAGACCACTTGCCTAATTCCCAATTGAGCAGATCTCTGACTTAGTTCCTCCATAGGTCGACCCTCTGTTCCATAGGAATAAAGATATTAAGTCCATATCCTTCTTCAACTCCTCTTTACTGTATGCAAATGTGTATAACGAAGTCTATAAGCAAACACAGTTCCATTCTGCATGGCTGGCCAAATCCAGTTTCCTTGCCCACCACCTATGGGGTTTTCTTTTGTAATAACTTCCAGTTATCCTGGTGGTTCCCACTCAGAAAAGAACAGTTGGCACTCCCCCAAAGGGGCAAGCTGGATAACAAGAAATTCACCTCTTTTAGATGGTGATGCCCTAGATTAGACCTCCTCTCTTCTCTCTAAACAATTCATGACACCCCTCTACTCTGCACTATGCTGACATTGAGTCCACCTCAACTACACAACCATTCCTTGCTGTGGGCCGCTTCACACTACCACACTGCCGCCTAGCTGTAAGGTGTTGCATTGGTGTGCACTTAACTCATGGTTTCCCACAGACTTTTCTATTGGATTGCACATTTTTTTTTTTTTTTTTTACGAGACACACACGTGTGATTTAATAGAAAGTCTATGGGAAACCATGGGCTAACTGCATGAAAACCACAGCACAGAAATATGGAAATGGCTCTACCTAAGTGGAGACTCTGCCCCTCACTAACAGGCCTTAGGAATGTTGCCTACCAGCAGATATCACCTTTGCTCATGTACAAGGACAAAGAACGAATGCCCAACGTCTCTAACATCCACCAGCTCTGTGATGTCGTCATGGAGGAGTGGAAGAGGACTCCAGTGGCAACCTGTGAAGCTCTGGTGAACTCCATGCCCAAGAGGGTTAAGGCAGTGCTGGAAAATAATGGTGGCCACACAAAATATTGACAGTTTGGGCCCAATTTGGACATTTTCACTTAGGGGTGTACTCACTTTTGTTGCCAGCGGTTTAGACATTAATGGCTGTGTGTTGAGTTATTTTGAGGGGACAGCAAATTTACACTGTTATACAAGCTGTACACTCACTACTTTACATTGTAGCAAAGTGTAATTTCTTCAGTGTTGTCACATGAAAAGATAGAATAAAATATTTACAAAAATGTGAGGGGTGTACTAACTTTTGTGAGATACTGTATATGAAGCATAACATGCTTGTTATACTCACTGTAGAACTTAGGGGGTTAATTCTCTGCATTGTATAAAAAGGCTGTTTTATCCTGCATGCCATAAATCCTTCCCTCCTGCACGGTCAATCTGGGCAAGTCTGTATAATACACTGCAGGGTGGTAAAGCTGCACATGCTCATTTTGGTCTCTTATGCTGGATAGACCATTTCCTGTTTCAGTTGAACTGTTCAGGTCACATGATATTGACATCACACATGTGGGCGTGTATACAGGCTGTAGTGGAAAACTCCTCCTACTTGAACACACAGCTATGGACAAACTGTGCAGGTTATCAGGAAACCATGGAAGAATATTTATAATCTGTGGGCTCTGTGGGGGGGGTAGATGAACTATTTTCATATTACTGAGTTCAGTAACAGTTTAAGGAAAAATTTGCCAAAGACCCCCTATGCAGCTTAAGGTTACACCACTTCTCTTCCAGTCTCATTGTGTGACCCCGTGTCTTCTTACACTCCCTGGGACTGAAAAGTTTCATATTTACTCTGGAATCACCATTGAGATATTTCTATACCGCTATCATATCTCCTCTCAAGCGTCTCTTCTCCAGGGAGAATAAATTTAGCACTTGTAGTCGTTCCTCGTAATTGAGATCCTCCAGTCCCCATATTTATTTTGTTTCCCTTCTTTGGACTCTCTCCAGATCCAGTAAATCCTTTCTTGAGAATTGGTGACCAGAACTGGAGGAAGTACTCCAGATGGGGCCGAACCAGAGTTTAATAAAGTGACAGGATTATCGTTCTATCTCTGGAGTAAATTCCTTTTTTAACCGCTTGCGGATTAGCCACCGTCGTTATATGACGGCAGGTCGGCTTTCCTGCGTGAATCGCCGCAGCTGTATGACGGCTCACGCAGGCGCAGTTGTGAGCGTGAGTGCGCCACCGGCTACATGAGCGTGCCCGCGGGTCGGGCGAGCTTGATGTCCGCCGGCGTCCCACGATCGCCTTTTACAGAGGCAGAACGGGGATCTGCCAATGTAAACAAGGCAGATCCCTGTTCTGTCATGGAACATGACACTGATCTACTGTTCCCAGTGATCAGGAACAGGGAGATTTGTCATGTCCCTTCCAGCCCAGCCCCCATACGGTTAGAACACATATAGGGAACACAGTCAACTCCTTGATCGCCCCCTAGAGTTTAATCCCTTCCCTGCAAGTGACATTTATACAGTAATCAGTGGCTATTTTTAGCTCTGATCGCTGTATAAATGTCATTGGTCCCAAAAGTGTCAAAAGTGTCCAATCTGTCCGCTGCAATGTTGCAGTCCCGATAAAAATTGCAGATCGCCAGCCATTACTAGTAAAAAAAGAAATAATAATAAAAATGCCATAAATATATCCCCCGTTTTGTAAACCCGATAACTTTTGCGCAACCCAATCAATATACGTCTATTGTGATTTTATTTATCAAAAATATGTAGTAGAATATATATCGGCCTAAACTGATGAATTAATTAGTTTTTTTAATATATTTTTTTGGATATGTATTATAGCAAAAAGTTAAAAAAAAGTTTTTTTTTTCAAAATTATCGCTCTTTGTTTGTTTGTTTATAGCGCAAAATATAAAAACCGCAGAGGTGATCGAATACCACCAAAAGAAAGCTTTATTTGTGGGGAAAAAAAGGACATCAATTTTGTTTGGCTACAGTGTCGCATGACCGTGCAATTGTCAGCTAAAGTTGCCGGATTGCAAAAAATGGCCTGGTCATTAAGGGGGCAAATCCTTCCGGGGCTGAAGTGGTTAATGCATGCTAATATTCTGCTGTCTTTTCTTGCTGCAGCTTGGCATTGCATGCTATTGCTCAGGCTGTCTTCTACTAGGATCTCCAGATCCTTCTCCATCCTGGAATCCCCTAGAGGCTCTCCCCCTAGTACATAACTTGCGTTTATATTTTTAACCCCCAAGTGCATTACCTTACATTTATCATTGTTAAACCTCATTTGCCATCTAGTTGCCCACTCCATTAATTTATTCAGGTCCTCTTGTAAAGTTTCTATATCCTGCTGTGCTGTTATTGCCCTACTTATTTTTGTGTTGTCAGCAAACACTGAGATCGAGCTATTTATCCCATCCTCTATATCAATTATAAATAAATTAAACAGAATTGATCCCAGGACAAAGCCTTGGGGTAGCTCACTAACCAGGGCCGTCTTTAAGGGAGGGCAAAAGGGGCAGCTGCCCTGGGCCCTGTCATTGTTGTGGGGCCCAAAGCAGCTGCCTCATACTTGCCAACTATCCTGGTTTAAATTCCCTTGTTGCTTGAATTTTTAATCCAGTGCTGTGACCCGATATCTAAGTGTGAAAAATTGCTACTAATGCTGCCCAGCTCTGCCCTATTGTTGTGTACAGGCGACTCACCTGCAGACCCTGTGTTTGCATGTAAATAACCTGCATTGATATGTAAATAGAGGCAGCATTCATATGTATATCATGCCCCCTGAGGTCATAACCACCATCACCTATACTGAATGCTGCCCTCTGGGGAGACAAAGGGGCATGCTTGAAAGTCCTGCCTGCAACTGTGGTCATTAAGCCTAACATCAGCCTGTTCTGCAAAGGTAAGCAAATTTGTGGGCTGCTCTATGTGCTAGAAATGCAGAAGAAAGTCCCTAACCCTTTTAAAAACACACGGTGCCACAACACGTCAGCAGATGCGTGAGGTTGTAATTAACAATTGATGGCACTGCTGTGTATCTGCTAAAGGACAGCACATTTATGTGGTGTCAGGAAAGCGACTTTGCGTTCATCAGTTCATGGTGTGCAGACAGTGAGGAGATGATGTGCTGTAACTTCTAGCAACCAATCTGTGAGCAGTAATTATGTGCAGTAACCTCTAGTAACCAATCAGTGAGCAGTCATGATGTACAGTAATCTCTAGCAAACAATCAACAAGCAAAAATCATGTGCTGTAACCTCTAGCAACCAGTGAGCGGTAATGATGTACAGTAATCTCTAGCAAACAATCAACAAGCAGAGGTCATGTGCTCTAACCTCTAGCAACTAATCAGTGAGCCATAATGTGTGCTGTAACCTCTAGCAACCAGTCCGTAAGCGGTAATGATATGCTGTAACCTCTAGCAACCAATCGCTTCCTGATCTGATTCAGTAAACTGATTTTGAGTCTTGCTGCTATTTATTGTATGCCTCAGAGCAGGTGGAGAGCGATATTGCATGTGGGGGGGGGGGGGGGCAAGAAAATGTTTGCCATGGGTCCAATCAATATTAAAGACAGCCCTGTCACTAACCACTCTAGACCATTCTGAGTACACGTTATTTATCACCACTCTTTGGACATGCACCTGTAGCCAGTTTTCTATCAAATGTAGCGCTTACCCCCGTAGGACCGGCTGAGTTTGAAGATATAATTTACTACTCTGACAGTACAACCCTTTAAACAAACTTGACCACTCTGGCACACCGGATTCCACTAAACGAGGTATCACCTTAGGCCACACGGTCTCACCAGTTCAAACAAATTTCCCAACATGACAGTCTCATCATTTAATATAGAAGTTTGAGTCGGCCAGGATGCCCCCATTCGCGATGTAAACTATCTTTTGACCGATGTCCACGTACAGGTTTCTCACCACTATTTATTGCACATGAGTCTTACCAGATCTCACCAATCACTGTCCCGACAGAAATTATAACTAACCTGGGTACCGTTTGTAAAAGAACCCCC
>BLSH010277172.1:367177-383236 GCA_018402905.1 Glandirana rugosa | reverse complement strand
ACAGCTTTTCAATACACTGTTTTCAGAGGCATTCAAGTTAAAACACACAGTCATAACAGTCACTGACTTAATCAGGTATTCGCTGGTCTCACCCTTTTTCCAGTTCTTCTGGGGGGAGGATCAACCGCTCTGTCACTGCTACCACAGGGCGAGCGTCCGACTGACACTCCAGCCCGATCAGCCTCTGCAGGACTCTCCAGCAACACTTCTGATTTCAACTGCAGTGATCACCACCACGATCGAGGCAGGGATGAGTCGATCCTTGAGCAGACTCTGGGATGCTCTTTCACATACACAGCTCCCTGAAGCCTTCCCTCTCCCTCCAGACACGAGGCCGCTGCTCTTCTGATCTCCTTCCAGGTCTTTCCTTCCTGTTAACCTCCTTCCTTCAGCCAGAATACTGGGATTTGTAGTCTGCATCCCAATCAGTCTAATGGGAATCCCAGTACTTCGAACTCCATTTCCCAGGATGCAATTCTACTGCTTGATGCTCCTCCTGAGCTGGCTGACTTCATGTCCCAATCAACAAACAGCAGTCAGAGCAAGTCAGGCTGCACTAACAAGTGTGTGTGAGTTTACAAATTCCTGAGGGAGGGGGGGAAGCAAATCCCTCTTTGGCTGTAGCAGGCTGTGTCAGTGATGCAGGATTTTATCCCTCCGCTACACAAACAACAAACCGTATGGTCCATGCCTACAGGCCTCAGTTTGTAGATTAAGTGTTTGTGGGGGACCGTATCAAATGCTTTTGCAAAACCCGGATACACCCCATCTTCCGGCCTACCTTTGACCAGATGGTAGCTCGCTTCCTCGTAGAATGCTAACAGGTTGGTTTCGCAGTGACATTTCATAAACCCATGCTGATTACTACTAATGGTACTGTTTTCTTCAGCAAATTATTGGATATGATCTCTTATCATCCCTTCAAATAGTTTAAAAACTACCGAAGTTAGACTGACAGGCCTGTAGTCTCTCAAAATTTATCGCTGCCCTTTTTTTGAATATTGGTATCACGTGGCCTTTTTGCCAATCAGTTGGTATCATTCCTGTCAGTATGCTGTTCATAAAAATTAGGAATAGTGGTCTGGCTATACCCTGACTGAGTTCTTTGAGGACTCTCGGGTGTAAGCCATCCGGTCCTGGAGATTTATTTATGTTAAGCTTCTCTAATCCTTTCCAGGCTCCGACCTTTGTTAGCCACAAGGATAGATCCTGTGATGTCTTACTAACAATACAGTCGTGGTTGTTATACCCATCATTTTCCTGTGTGAAGAATGAGGAGAAGAAAGCATTTAGTACAGTTGCCTTTTCCATGTTATCTGTAGCCAGCTTTCCTTCATCGTCCTTTATGGGGCCTATGTGTTCCAACCTCACCTTTTTACTGTTAAGATATTTTTAAAAAATTATGTTTTTTTTTTTTTACTTTCCTCCACTATGTGTCTTTCGTAGTCTTTTCAGCCATCCTGAATGCATTCTTACACTTTTTATTGTATTCCTTTTAGTGTTGGCATTATTATAGCCTCCACCAAATAAAGATGAGTATAGGTGGCTGATGCTAATATATACTTGCCTAGTGAGTTAGAAAATTATACCTTCCTTTGTAAGATGGACAAGAGGGCACATTATAGCATGAAGTATATAGGTAAAGAACGCATCCCTGCCATGCCTCCAGTAACCTGGTCCAGGATTAAAAGTGATACTAAAACCGTTTAATTTACATTGTCCCTTCTATTTCTGTGTGGATGATGGTATTGTAATTATTAAAAAAAAAAAATTGAACAACCTTTTTCCTAATCGATATACATCTGTCACATGACTCAGCTCTTTCCCAGCCTGTCTGCAGGGAAACATGAGCAGGAGGAGCTTCTAGTCCTCTGCTGCTGGCCATATGTTGAAAATAACAAAAAACAGGCTTTGGAATACAGAGTAAAATAAATAAATAATATCAATAAACTCTTTTAAATTGGCATACAAATATATATTTGAATTCAAACATTTTTTGGCAATAACATGGTGTGGGTGGATCGGAAGGGAAGTTATTGACACTTAGCGCTCATCCAATGCGGTAATTTTGAGTTAATACATCCTAGTGTTTTTTTGCACAGGATAGTGCAAAGAGCTGCAGTGGTGTAATACAAATGTTGTAAGAGGTTACTGTGGTGCAGGTACTATAACAATTTATGGATTTCCATTGTTAAAGCCTGCAGGCATACATTTTTGGCTACCCCAATCAACACTCCTATGCCAAGATTAGCGCTTTTAAATTTAATGTTTTCATGTTTTACCTACTTTTATAACTATCTAAACCCAAAAAGAAAAAATGGAATATAGTGCAGCTTACCAGTCCTTAGATGTGGTGGCTGCATTCATTTTCTTTTTCAAAGTGTATTTCCTTGATTTTCACTTCTGCCAATGACACACATGTCCTAGACAACTCTCCATCACTCTTCTGTATCAGGACAGCAGAAACAAGATAGGACCATAGAACTCCGCCCTTCTCCTGCTACCTACAACATATAGGAGTGTGGTTCTGAAGTGCTTATTAGGGACAATGTAACTGATACCAGTCAACACAGGAAGAGAGCATCGGTTATTAACTAACAAGATTTCTGGCAAGATCAACTGGTATTTTTGAACTTATCAAACACATATAACGAACAATATATTGAGGAGAACAAAAGGGCCCAATTATGAGACATTCATTGGTAGGATTTGGATATGCTTCAACCTGGGTTACAACAAATTTGCAATGTTTTGATAACCTTATAAAAAAAAAAAAAGAAAATACATTTTAGCCTATGTTGGGTACCAATGTTTAGCCAATAGTTATTCAAGAAAAAAGACCCCTCTTTGTCCCTGGCCTTCATATATAGATAAATGCCTACCATGCCTAATGGCAAATCCAGTCCTGGTCATGTTGCAAACATTGGTATAAGCATTTCAGTTCATAAGGTTCCTCCATACTAAAAGAGCCTTTCTCGACCATTTTAACATGGAAGAAGCCTTGAAACAATCTATCCATCCCAGGCAACCCTATTAAACGTTCATAGTATATTAGTTTGATCAGAATGTTGTAGATATTATAACAAAGGAATAAGGAAGTTGATACTCAGAGTGGATCATTTTTAACACTTCCTTTCTTTATGTGACAGCATTAATTTCAGTAAAAAATATTAAATGAAATAATAATAATGTCCAGAAAAGAAATTCAAATAGTAATTTGATTGTATTTTGCCAGTGGAGAACTGCCCATTCACTGGTGGTACTCCTCAGTGGAATAGTGCTTTCCATACACTGGAGGTCAGTAGAAAATAACCTTTACATTAATGGTCAGTAGAAGAGGTGCCTTCTTGAAATGCTGGTCAAACAAAAGCTTGCCCTGTTACATTAGAGGTCAGAATGGCCTGTTACAGTGGGGCACTATGACACTGGTGGTCAGTAGTAGATTTGGAACAGCTGCATCTGAGCTATTACCACCTGTGTAGTGCTAGTTCAGTAGGAGATGTTTCCCCTTATATTGGTGGTAAAAGGGAAAGAATGCTTTGTGAAATTAGTGGTCAGTAGTAGTTTTGAGCGAACCCGGACTGTAACGTTCGGGTCCATACCGAACTTTGGGGTGTCCAGGACCCGGACCCGAACACGGACGTTTCAAAAAACGTTCGGGTTCTGGGTTCTGGTAGTTGATCACGCATGTTGAATAGCTGCAGGGCAGCCAATCAACAGGCGTTTCACTGGTTTGCCCTTAGAAGCTATCACAGCCATGCCTACTAATGGCATGGCTGTGATTGGCCAGTGCATCATGTGACCCAGCCTTTATATGAGGCTGGAGTCACAGTGCTGCATGTCATATGCTCTTGGGTTAGTGTAGGGAGAGGATGCTGCCGGCGTTTTTGTGAGGGACAGATTGCAGACATTTTAACATCTGATCCTGCATCCTGAGATTACTACTACTGTTGCTCTGAGGGACAGATTGCAGAAATTTGAGATTTCACATACTGCTGCTTTAAGTGACAGATTGCAGATCAAACTCTGCATAACACAACGATCGCTACGATCGTACACAACGATCAGATTGTGGGATCGTACACAACGATCAGATTGTGGGAGTAATTTGAGATTTCACATACTGCTGCTTTGAGCGATCTGACTGCACTAGGTAGAGGCTTCTGCTTAGAGGGACAGATTATTGTTCAAAAATCATATACTAGTTTATTTGATTAATTTATTTTCCCTGTCCCCATTTTTTTGTAGGGCACTTGCCCCACTCTTACCCCCATTTTACTTCCTTTTACAGCCCTCTAGCACTTGCCAAGACTTTGTTACAGCCATTTTTGTGCCTAAAAGTTCGGGTCCCTATTGACTTCAATGGGGTTCGGGGTCCGGGATAACGTTCAGGCAACGTTCGGTGCCAAACCCGGACTTTTTCCCAAAGTTCATTCGGACCCGCAGAACCCGAACGTCCAGGTGTTCGCTCAACTCTAGTCAGTAGTAATGTCCCCTTACATTGGTACTCAGTTGGAGAGGTGTCTCCTTACATTGTTGGTCAATAGGAGAGTTGCCCCCTTACATTCATGATCAGTAGGAGTGGTGTTCCCATATATTAACTATTAGTAGCTATTGGTTGAAGAGGTGTCCCCTTACATTGGTGGTCAGTACGAGTGGTTCCCCCTTACATTTGTGGTCAGTAGAAGAGGTGTCTTCTTACATTGGTGGTAAAAGGGAAAGAATACCTTGTGACATTGGCAGTCCGTAAGAGTAGTGCCCCCATACATTCGTGATCAAAGGGAAAGAATACCTTGTTACACTGGTTATCAGGGTAGTGCCGCCTGATGAGTGTCATCGTCAGGTGGGAAATTTATTTATGAAGGTTCACTGCTTATGCAACCTCTTGTAATCTCCATAGGAACCTTGTACTAGAATTTTAGTTATACTATAGTTTTATTTGCATGTTAAAGAGACTATAGTACTTACTAGCTTTCCATGCCAAATGTTGCCAGATCTCCCCTTAATGTCATTCTTTTGTGCTTTGAAAGTTCTTCTGCTTCATTTATTTGTCTGTGCTGATTTATCATACTAATTGTAAAGTGAGCAGAATAAGCATTACTTTTACTGCTTGCTATTTCTCTGTGTGTTGATTACTGTGTGGAGAAAGACCTTGCAGTAGCCTAAAGCACAGCTATTTTATACTATGTAGAATGTATCTGTTTAGAAACTGCTGAAAATCTAAATTGGTTACAAAAGTAGAATAATAAAATCATGTCCAGCCTTCAGACATCTTACTCTGTTATATCTATGATTAAAGGAATAAGTGTGTGTAAAGACAAGCCAACTATTTGCACAAGGAAAGACTAGATTATGCTATAGGTAGTGAAAAATATTTATACATTCCACATAGGAATCTGGTAACTACTTGGTAAGTTTTCATTAATTCATTTTAATTCATAGTAGTGGGAAGACCTCAGGATCATTACACTGAAAATGTTTATATCAGACCGCAGGTGTCTCACACAGGGCAGATGATAAGGCAGTATAGCAGGCCCTACTATAACGGGCCCCATCAGTTCAAAAGGGGGGCTTGGGCACCTGTTAAGCAGGATGGCCGGCTGTACTGCCTTGTGATTCTTGGGGATCCCCATGCAGCGTTGGGGGCTTTCTCCTTCCAGCTCCACTGCAGGGAGATTCTAATATCTGCTCCTCCTACCTTCCTCTCCCACTGGCAGCTGCTGCAGGCACACAGGGATCGTTGCAGGATGGAGAGCACAGAAAGGCCTGGTAAATATATCATTTACCAGCCCCTTCCTTTCCTGGATGAACATAGTGAGTGATTAGTACCAATCGCTCCTGTGTCTATTCATAACTATAGCATAGTAAAATGTGTTTACTATGCTTCAGTTTGTGAATGAACAGGAGCCTCTGTACATAGTGCTTTCTGGGGTCTAAAGTGAGACATCAGGGGTCTATTTAGACTCTGATATTTCATCAAAGCCCCTCAACATGGCAGTTTAAAAAAATTAAATAAAAAACAAAATAAATGAGTAAATAAAAAAAATAAAAATAAAATTCTAAAAAATAGTTTAAAAAATGAAGGACTTATTCACATGTGCTTTGCTCTCTGAAGAGCAGTCAGCATTTGTATTTCTCTTTAGAAATAAAATTGACAGGCAGTGAGGAGGAAATATATTCTCTTGCAGAACAGTGCTATTCACTTGAATGGGTCCTGATCAATGAGGGTATATATTTCTGCCATGGCTGGAAAGCATACCATCGTGAAATTTTAGTGAAATTATTGTAGGCTGTACAGGACCCTTCTAACAGCAGTGCTGGTCACACACATTAGAGAAGTGCCTATTCTTTTAAATCTGGTGAAGATATTCTATATAACATGTAGAATTAAATGCCCTCATTGCATTTGCAATTCTGTTATTTATATGTAGCACCCTCTAGTAGTGCTACATATAAATAATTAGAGTAGGTAAATGTAGGCAGGCCAGGCTGGCAGCCTGTTTGTTTTCATTCTGGGCTGGGAGTGGCTCAGGGTAGAGCTGGCGACTCACAGGCAGCCTCCCTGAGACCTGGGGGGAGACCTGCGGGGTTCCCCTTCAAGAACCTCTGCACACAAGTCGCGCCGTAAGTCGGATCCTCATGATCCGACTTCTGGTGCGACTTCTATTCAAATCAATGGGCCATAAGGAACCATTGATTCTGAATAGAGACAGAAACGCCTGACAAGGCTTACTGCTGTGTATACAATGTCAAGCAACGTTATTGCACGTTTTTCAGCAGTAGAGCGTTTTTACAGCTGAAAAACATTTCTCAGAACCCACTGGTCTTGCGTTTTTTTTTTTTACAGCTCAAAAATGCCCAGCCAAAAACAGTTAATAACAGCCTATGTGTACATGAATACATAGGATAACATGCTGGGGAGTTTATTGACTGTAGAAAAAAACATCTGCAGCTAAAATCAGCCTCTGTAAAAACGTCCAAAAACTTCCAGTGTGCATGAGGCCTTAAAATAAAAGCTTTTAAATCAACAGTATGTTAAAAAGGAACTGCAGTCTGCTCACATAATTTGTAATAAAAACATATTTGCCATTTTGAATCTTCCCTTCAACCACTTTGCATATTATTTTATAAATACTGTGATTCTGTACTTGCAAAATATGCTACAGAAATCTCCCTCCACTAAGTCAGATGACATCCATTTTAACTGTGGGCAGTTGAAGCTGCTGCCTGTTCACTTCCAGGATTTACACAGACACACAGAGGCATGCCCCCAGCTCTGCAGCTTTCATTGGCCCTCTTATGACTTATCCCCCCTCCCTTCCTGGCCAACTCTCACGAGAGTGAGAGAGAGAGCTGTGCATGATGCCATAACCCTAGGCTAATGACCAGGCAAGGAAGAGGAAGTGGGCTGTATAAGGTATATACTTGCTGAAAAAAAATGTTTTACTATCCAAAGTTAAAACAACAAGGGAAGAAGATTTAATAGATGGAAAGTTGAAAAAATGACTGAAGGTCCGCTTTAAATATAGTAAAAAATGAGCAAGAAATCTAGTATCTTCTGTGCACATCCCTGTGCAGCAGGCCTGATTATCCAATCTTGGTTCTTTGTCAAATACTGACTCTTTGGGGGAAGCAGAACTTGAGCAATGAAGCTCCATTTTTATTTAACGATGTAGTCGTTTCTCCTGCTGAATTTAAGCCTAACTATCCAAGAGATCCCATGCTCCGAACGACATAACAGTGCTTCTTATGATGCTCTTCTGTCACACTAATTTAGTAATCAGGTTCCTTGTTGTTCTCTCTCCTTTGAAGTAACCAGCAATTTCTGATAAAAAGACAGTCTCTACAGAACTGTTCCAAGCAACATCAATGGGCTTTATTCAGTATTTTCTTTTTTTTTTGTAAGGTGTTGACTCCAACCGAGAACATTTCAGTTGTTCTACAGTTTCTTTCCAAAGGCCTCAGTCTTTTACATCTTTTCAAGTATTTTTTTTTAATTATCTTTCCAAACAGCAGAATGTATCATCTTGGTAGTCACTGTCACTGCAGCCTGAAGATGGCAGTGCTTCTGTTTAATAATGCAAATGTCAGATACAATTACCATATTACAAAAATTAAAACTTTTTTTTTTACTTTTTCTTTTATGCATCATTAAACCTAAAATAAAAAAAGTCCATTTATTCATTAACCACTCCAGGTCCGCGCTATTGCCGAAGTACGGCTCCAGCGCGGACCTGAAATGCCCGGAGGACGTCCATGGACGTCCTCCACTGCACACGCTCCAGGCGCGCCCCCTGGCGGCAGCGGCGGCGCGCGCCGCATGCTGCGCGAGCGTGCCCGTGGGTCGGGCGGACTCGATGTCCGCCCGAGACCCGCCGATCACTTTTAGGAGCCTCAGAACGGGGAACCGCCGTTGTAAACAGGGCGGTTCCCCGTTCTGTGACAGGGGACAAGCAGATCTACTGATCCCTGTCACTGGGATCAGTTAGATCTGTTATGTCCCGACCAGCCCTGCCCCCCCACAGTTAGAACACACCCAGGGAACATATTTAACCCCTTCACTGCCCCCTGCTGGTTAACCCCTTCACTGCCAATGACATTTATACAGTAATCAGTGGACATTTAAATTTCTGATCGCTGTATAAATGTCATTGGTCCCAAAAATGTGTAAAAAATGTCCGACATTTCCGCCCCAATATCGCAGTCCCGATAAAAATCGCAGATCGCCGCCATTACTAGTAAAAAAAAAAATAATAATAAAAACGGCATAAATCAATTCCCAGTTTGTAGACGCGATAACTTTTGCGCAAACCAATCAATATACGGCGATTGCGATTTTTTGTTTTAACAAAAATATGTAGAAGAATATATATCGGCCAAAACCAATGAATAATTTTTTTTAATGGATTTGTACTTTAGCAAAAAGTAAAAAATATTGTTCTTTTTTGCAAAATTGTCGCTCATTTTTTGTTTATAGCGGCGATCAGAAATGACGCAGAGGGGATCAAATACCACCAAAAGAAAGCTCTATTTGTGGGAAAAAAAGGACGCAAATTTTATTTGGGTACAACGTCGCACGACCGCGCAATTGCCATTCAAAATGCGACAGCGCTGAAAGCCAAAAATTGGTCTGGGTAGGAGGGGGGTTTAAGTGCCCGGTAAGGAAGGGGTTAAAACAGTAATTCAACAAAGCTTTATATGTCCTTAAACTGTAAAAACTATTTAGTTAACTGCTACATACTAACGCTTATAACAGGTGAAAAGAGAGGTAGAGTATTCGCATGAAGGGTCCAAACAGACATTCTTGAGTGGCACACTATGCTGGTATACCCAATATTTTCAAAAATAAAAAAGGCTTCCCTTGCTGCCCCACTCCCAACGGCACAGCATACAGAGTCTCATTAACTTTCCAAGGAAGACCCAGACTGTTCCCTTCACAACTAAGTAACCTTCCCTCTATGTCACAAGTATACTTTCTTTCTTGGAAGAATGACAGTCATCATATTTATTCACACCTCCTTTTTCTCCCACATATATCCTCAGGGCTGCATTAAGAGCATCATGGGCCTGGTGCTGACAAAGTTACAACCTCCTTCTTTGCTGGAGCCGGTGCTTGCACTTGATTGGTTGCTAGGATGCTAGGTGGTCCAAGCAACCAAAAATTTTCACAGCAGTGGATAACTGGCTAGTGGTGGGCAGCGGTGGCCAGTGGTGGTGCAGCGGTGCCAGGGGAAGTTCTTGGGTGGCTGGGCCTATATTAAGGTAGGGGCCTGGAGCTGCAGCTCCAATAGCCCCTATGTTAATCTGGCCCTGTAAATCCTTTAATACAGCACCAACATATTTCTTTTTATAAGCAGTGGTTTACTGAGCTGACTTAGAAGTGCCTTTTCCCCTCTAATGAATCTTTCACATACTATGCTTCCTAACGGTGTTTTTCCAAAATTGTCAGAATTCACCTGGGGAACACTGGAGAGGTCCCCAACATTTCCCACAGGCCAAATAATGAATATTGGTGACTACATTGTTGCATACAATTTATCAGTACAGTAGAAATCCAATGAGATGCTCACTCTTTTGAGGACAACTCTCAACCAACTCCCCAGTTGACAGGAGAGAGTCTCTCACCTCAGCCCTAGAACAGCAATCCTTGTAAGGGGGCCATATACCCTGATAAATTTGATCTGGGCATCTATGCATCAGTGACTCCTGTTTTTGGAGGGGTTAATAATTCTGTGCTTATAACCTGTCATCATGATACATTTCTCTTTATTTATTATAGTCGTTTAACAAGGACATGAGTACATGTTTACTACAGTGTTATCCTTAGAGGAAGTGGAACTGAAAATTTCACTGTCTGAGGTATAAAATGAAAAGATAAAATAAGAAATTGGAAAAATAATTGACACCTCTGTGCAACTTGATGCCATCTTACCATACCAAGCCAAATGCCTTGTCATTCATTAGCTTGGTACTGTTTCTGACACAGTATTGCCAACTTTCCAGATTGACCCCTTGGGTCTAAATTAAATGTTTTTTAAAGCTAAACTTCGTTCCAAGTCACGGCACCACTGTACCAGACTCAAAGCAGAAGCCTCTTTGCAGTATGTATTTGCTTCCAGCTAAAGGAGTGTAGTCTGTCTGCTATTAGCTTCCAAAATTATTAATGGGGGAAAAATACTAAAAAAAAACTAATAGCAGTTGCTAACGTGAAAACAAAATCTTATTATATTTACAAGTGGGATGTTTCTCTGTTTTTGGATGAAAAACGGACATCAATGCATCTCTATGGAAAAACATATGTAAACGGATGATCATCTATTTACATCCGTTTACATCCGCTTCTGTCAACATCTGTTTTTTGGAATGGATCAAAGCCCCATTTTTCTTCCGTTAAAAAAACCAAACTGGCGAAAAACGTATGTAAACAGACAGTCAGTTTTGCATCCATTTTTGCTTTGATAGTGGATGTTAAACAAACGGATGTAAAACTGATAAGAACCAGATAAGTAACTGATAAGAAACTGATGAAAAACTGATGTGAACTGACCCATTTTTGTCTTTGAAAAAACGTGACCAAACGGATGAAACAAATAGAACACTCATGTGACAGGACTCTTGTATAACAGTGTAAATTTGCTGCCCCCTCAAAATAACTCAACACACAGCCATTAATGTCTAAACCGCTGACAACAAAGGTGAGTACACCCCTAAGTGAAAATGTCCAAATTGGGCCCAATTAGCCATTTTCCCTCCCCAGTGTCATGTGACTCCTTAGTGTTACAAGGTCTCTGGTGTGAATGGGGAGCAGGTGTGTTAAATTTGGTGTTATCGCTCTGACTCTCTTATACTGGTCACTGGAAGTTCAATATGGCACCTCATGGCAAAGAACTCTCTGAGGATCTGAAAAAAAGAATTGTTGCTCTACATAAAGATGGCCTAGGCTATAAGAAGATTGCCAAGACCCTGAAACTGAGCTGCAGCATAGTGGCCAAGACCATACAGCAGTTTAATAGGACATGTTTCACTCAGAACAGGCCTCACCATGGTCGACTAAAGAAGTTGAGTGAACATGCTCAGCGTCATATCCAGAGGTTTTCTTTGGGAAATAGACATATGAATGATGCTGGCATTGCTGCAGAGGTTAAAGGGGTGGGGGGTCAGCCTGTCAGTGCTCAGACCATACGCTGCACACTGCATCAAAGTGGTTTGCATAGCTGTCGTCCCAGAAGGAAACCTCTGATGATGCAACAGTTTGCCGAAGACAAGCAGACTAAGGACATGGATTACTGGAACCATGTCCTGGGGTCTGATGAGACCAAGATAAACTTATTTGGTTCAGATGGTGTTAAGCGTGTGTGATGGCAACCAGGTGAGGAGTAAAAAGACAAGTGTGTCTTGCCTACAGTCCAGCATGGGGGTGAGAGTGTCATGGTCTGGGGCTGCATGAGTGCTGCCGGGACTGGGGAGCTACAGTTCATTGAGGGAACTATTAATGCCAACATGTACTGTGACATACTGAAGCAGAACATGATCCCCTCCCTTTGGAGACTGGGCCGCAGGGCAGTATTCCAATATGATAACGACCCCAAACACACCTCCAAGAAGACCACTGCCTTGCTAAAGAAGCTGAGGGTAAAGGTGATGGACAGGCTAAGCATGTCTCCAGACCTAAACCCTATTGAGCATCTATCGGGGTTCCTCAAATGGAAGTTGGAGGAGCGCAAGGTCTCTAACATCCACCAGCTCCGTGATGTCGGGAGGAATGGAAGGGGACTCCAGTGACAGCCTGGGAAACTCTGGTGAACTCCATGCCCAAGAGGGTTAAGGCAGTGCTGGAAAATAATGGTGGCCTCACAAAATATTGACACTTCGGGCCTAATTTGCACATTTTCACCTAAGGGTGTACTCACTTTTGTTACCAGCGGTTTAGACAACAATGGCTGTGTGTTGAGTTATTTTGAAGGGGACAGCAAATTTACACTGTACATTGTACAAACTGTACACTCACTACTTTACATTGTAGCAAAGTGTCATTTCTTCAGTGTTGTCATATTAAAAGATATAATAAAATATTTAAAAGAACATGAGGGGTGTACTCACTTTTGTAAGATACTGTATATCAGATCTAAAGGGAAAGGGACACAAATTTGTACCTCTATATTTCTGTTTTAGCGTTCTCTGAATTTGTTTTTTTATTTTGTACATTTCCCCTTAATATACTACATGTCAGAAAAATCTAGTGTGTGTTTTCTGCCTGAAGATCTCCGCATGCACATGGAATGGTACACAGACCTGTACACAGGATCTGGCCTTGCGTGCGTTTGCACATCTGCACTGAGGCACATTAGTGTGCGTGCTGGAAATTACTTTTTGGTGCTCAGTGGCCTATTTACAGCACTGCAAGATTCAAGATCATTGTTGAGTGGTCACCAGCTCCAATGACCCATGACTGGACACTGTTTGGTTCTGTATTCTACCTAGTTTGCCATCTGACATCGCTTGATCTTGATACCTCCATTACCTGACTACTGGCTTGTTACCTGACTCCGCATCCCACTTATTGTTTTGGCCTTGTCTCCTGCTCATGTAATATTGACCCTGGCTTGGCTCCAGTTTATGCTCTCTGTCTCCTGAATTTGCCTCTCCACTGCCCGACTGTTGCTAACCTCTGCTTATCTGACTGCAGCTCTGTTTTCTTCTTTTGCAAGCTCTCTGACTACATTTGGCACTAGTTCCTGCTCTTCTGTCACAATGCATGATCCAGTTCTTCTGCTGGCCAGGACTTGATGTAGGCACCAATGCTACACCATGTCCTATCATACCATCATCAACCTTGGGGGGGGGCGGGGGGACAGGCCAGGGAGGTGTAAATTAGAGTCCTCTCATCAACTGAATGTCTATCGGGTACGTGAGACTACCCCTGCACATGAGGCGTACGGACCACTGAACAACAGGCAGATGTATGTTGTTCCACTCTCCTCTTTTAACTTTAAGGGAACAACACTCCCTCTATTCACTTTTATGCAGCAACTGTATGATTCTCTTTTCCGAATCACTATAGTGGCACTAGTCTGTAGCCCATAGCGGATTCCCATGATCCAATCGCCCCATTCTGATTGGTTAGTCCTTAATTATAATTTATTTAGTTTGCATATTTAGAATGTTCATGCTAGTTTGCACAAACCATTATTCCTAGTAACTGGGATTAGGATTAGCCAGCAGTAGAAACCAGTAGACCTATATTGAGGCATATTGGTGAATCACATTTCATATTGCCATAGGTAAAGATGGAGGATCTCATTCCTATTATTTAGTATCAAAAAAGATAATTTTTAGAAAAATACATAACATTTTGCATAAATACATACCTTTCATGATGTCAAGACACATGAAGGCAATATAATCAGTTTTACGCTATGTACAGGGTGGGCCATTTATATGGATACACCTTAATAAAATGGGAATGGTTGGTGATATTAACTTCCTGTTTGTGGCACATAAGTATATGTGAGGGGGGAAACTTTTCAAGATGGGTGGTGACCATGGCGGCCATTTTGAAGTCAGCCATTTTGAATCCAACTTTTGTTTTTTCAATAGGAAGAGGGTCATGTGACACATCAAAGTTATTGGGAATTTCACAAGAAAAACATCCAACACAATGGGCAGCACATTGAACACGTTTTATAAGTGGTCAGAAACTTGTAAATAACTCATGAAAGAATAAAGTTACGTTAAAACCAAGCACACCATTGTTTTTCTTGTGAAATTCCCAATAAGTTTGATGTGTCACATGACCCTCTTCCTATTGAAAAAACAAAAGTTGGATTCAAAATGGCCGACTTCAAAATGGCCGCCATGGTCACCACCCATCTTGAAAAGTTTCCCCCTCACATATACTAATGTGCCACAAACAGGAAGTTAATATTCCTGTGACCCTATTGACCAAATATTGTCATGTTCACATGTGGTCACTGATGTCAACTAGGATACCTAGTACCTTTGTTTACATTCTGCCATGAGGACTTGGAGCTGACATTCGCAATGAGTAGTAGTTGGGAGTGGACCGTGTCAGAAGTTGGCAGGTTTTTTCCTTTCAGCAGGTATGATGCATCATAATGGAGGTTGATCTGCATCATTGGAAAACACGAGTGACAATCATTCAATGTTTTTCAATAAAGGACTTTCCAAAAAGTAAGTGTTTATTGACTAATTATATTTGTATTTATTGTGAATGACTAGGAGTACCCCTTACTCTTTCACATGGGAAGGGGAGGTACATGGGCGCCCAATTTTTCTTCCAGGTTCTGATAATAAGCCTCCACCCACAGACTCCGATAAAAACCTGGGCAGGATAAGGAAGAAGTTGTCATTCCAATTGACAGGCTAGTGGCCTGGTACAGTCAGGTCCATAAATATTGGGACATCGATACAATTCGAATCTTTTTGGCCCTATAACCCCCACAATGGACTTGAAATGAAACAAACAAGATATGCTTTAACTGCAGACTTTCAGCTTTAATTTGAGGGTATTTACATGCAAATCAGGTGAACGGTGTAGGAATTACAACAGTTTGTATATGTGCCTCCCACTTTTTAGGGGACCAAATGTAATGGGACAGATTAACAATCATAAATCAAACTTTCACTTTTTAATACTTGGTTGCAAATCCTTTGCAGTCAATTAGCCTGAAGTCTGGAACACATAGACATCACCAGATGCTGGGTTTCATCCCTGGTGATGCTCTGCCAGGCCTCTACTGCAACTGTCTTCAGTTCCTGCTTGTTCTTGGGGCATTTTCCCTTCAGTTTTGTCTTCAACAAGTGAAATTCATGCTCAATCGGATTGCATAACATTCCACGTCTTTCCCTTAAAAAAACTCTTTGGTTGCTTTCGCAGTATGCTTTGGGTCATTGTCCATCTGCACTGTGAAGTGCCGTCCAATGATTTCTGAAGCATTTGGCTGAATATGAGCAGATAAAATTGCCCAAAACACTTCAGAATTCATCCTGCTGCTTTTGTCAGCAGTCACATCATCAATAAATACAAGAGAACCAGTTCCATTGGCAGCCATACATGCACACACCATGACACTACCACCATCACGCTTCACTGATGAGGTGGTATGCTTTGGATCATGAGCAGTTCCTTTCTTTCTCCATACTCTTCTCTTCCCATCACTCTGGTACAAGTTGATCTTGGTCTCATCTGTCCTACTCTGGTTCTAGTTGAACATGGTCTCACTACCCTTCTCTTCTCATACCTCTTTCTTTCCTTGACGAGTACTAGGTTTCGTATGGTGGAGTAGTCACTTCGCACTACCACCATCACAGTACCACACACGTACATACCGACGGTTACCTTGACCAAGAGAACATAAATAACTACTACACTGACGACTGTTTTCGTCGTCCTACTTAAGACTTCACAAAACCCGTTAAAATAGACGAGTATAAGTCGGTTTACGAAGTCTTTAGTAACCTGCCGTGAAGTGTCACGTCTACCTGTTACTGGGTTTCGTATGACGCTTTCGTTGGTTTCTCAAAAAAATTCCCTTTCTG
>BLSH010277172.1:318282-367167 GCA_018402905.1 Glandirana rugosa | reverse complement strand
AAGAACACTCTCCAGGAGGTAGGTGTATGTGTGTCAAAGTCAACAATCAAGAGACAACTTCACCAGAGTGAATACAGAGGGTTCACCACAAGATGTAAACCATTGGTGAGCCTCAAAAACAGGAAGGCCAGATTAGAGTTTGCCAAACAACATCTAAAAAAGCCTTCACAGTTCTGGAACAACACCCTATGGACAGATGAGACCAAGATCAACTTGTACCAGAGTGATGGGAATAGAAGAGTATGGAGAAGGAAAGGAACTGCTCATGATCCAAAGCATACCACCTCATCAGTGAAGCATGGTGGTGGTAGTGTCATGGCGTGGGCATGTATGACTGCCAATGGTACCGGTTCTCTTGTATTTATTGATGATGTGACTGCTGACAAAAGCAGCAGGATGAATTCTGAAGTGTTTTGGGCAATATTATCTGCTCATATTCAGACAAATGCTTCAGAACTCATTGGACAAAAGCATACTGCAAAAGCAACCAAAGAGTTTTTTAAGGGAAAGAAGTGGAATGTTATGCAATGGCCAAGTCAATCACCTGACCTGAATCCGATTGAGCATGCATTTCACTTGCTGAAGACAAAACTGAAGGGAAAATGACCCAAGAACAAGCAGGAACTGAAGACAGTTGCAGTAGAGGCCTGGCAGAGCATCACCAGGGATGAAACCCAGCGTCTGGTGATGTCTATGCGTTCCAGACTTCAGGCTGTAATTGACTGCAAAGGATTTGAAACCAAGTATTAAAAAGTGAAAGTTTGATTTATGATTGTTAATCTGTCCCATTACTTTTGGTCCCTTAAAAAGTGGGAGGCACAACAAACTGTTGTAATTCCTACACCGTTCACCTGATTTGTAAATACCCTCAAATTAAAGCTGAAAGTCTGCAGTTAAAGCACGTCTTCTTCGTTTCATTTCAAATCCATTGTGGTGGTGTATAGAGCCAAAAAGATTAGAATTGTGTCGATGTCCCAATATTTATGGACCTGACTGTATATTTCGGGAGGGTGGTTGCACACTTGCCCCCCCCCCCCCCCATTTAGCCAGTGTGCATGCTCTATGAAGGGTCTTATATGGATTTGTTTACTTGTTTTTTTTTTTTTGCATGGGGTTCCCTAAAAAACGACAGAATTTGGAGGGGGGCACACTTTTTTTTTCTTGGGGTCCCTCTTGGAATCCATATCCATCAATTCTTATCAAGAATAAGGGTATGGTATGTATTTTTAGGTAGAACCCCATACATTTTTGTTGTTGTTGTGTGGAGTCCCCCATTAACATCTATACCAGACCCTCCTCTAGGACACAGGTCTGGCATAGATGAAGGGAATCCTGGCCATTTACAAACAGTGGCTGAAGCTGTCATTTGTTGGCAATTTAAGCTGCATTTTTTTTCTTTGTAAACGTGTCTTTTTCTGTAGTAGGCTGTATACACTGTAGAGATGGACCCCTTTGCAGGCATGTTCAGGTCATCCCCAAGGTATGTTATTTATAGAAATGATAGAAATTATGCATTTTGAATTATCCAATTTAAACATTAATACAATTGCTGCTTCCTGCCAAATGGGATTTTTGATTTGACTCATGTTCCCCAAAAGAGTGCTTAGTTCCTCATGTCATTTGACAATCCCTGCCTATTATCCTGGAAAATGGCCCTTACTGTTTTTTAACATTTGTCACCTACTGACTTCAATGGGTCTCCGGTTTGGCACCCAAACTTTGGTTAAATTCATTAACTTTTTACTTTTTTTATATAATTGGTTGCTGGATGATATAACATACTGTTGCTGCATGATACGTCTTCTGGGTGATAATATAATATATTACTGTGTAATGTAATATTCTATGGATGAGTGATCTTCTTTTGTTGCTGATATGCTGATGTGATTCTGCCAAATTATATAATTTGCTTATGATAAAACAATCTCAGCAAAAATTGTAGTATAGGTAGGCATGTTACAGGAATAGGCTATAGGCACTCTACACACATGGCGGACCTGCTGTTCCAAATGACAACTCAAGGGAGTATAGTGCCTACAGCATGGAATTTGAAAGGTTTGTTACTATTTACTCATGCCTCTAAAACTGCATTCTCAATTTACAGTGGTACATGAAGTTAGGAACATCACAGCATCACCTCTGCAAGAGACCTTCTTGTAAGTGTAAATGCCAGCTCGACACTGTCTGTATTCCAATCGAGAACAATGAGGATAGAACAAAATATTTCCAACGTATACGCTCAAATAGAGTAATTGCTTCCAGCACAGACTAAGATTTATGGAAAGGCTTAGGATGACAAATTGCTTACTGACTGTACATCTATGGAGCAGCAGTGCTATCACCCTATTTGGACCACAGGCTAACATGCTAATGCCTAGACATTTAGCTTGAATCCATAGACTAAGCAGGACCCGGCCAGCACCATCAGAAGGATACATGCACCCAATTAAGATGCAGGTGCATTAATAGGTATCCTCCAGGAGGAAAAGCTCCATGAAGAATAGTCATGAATGGCATGTCAAAACAATGAAAGTAAGAATAGTGTGCTAGTGTTAGTGATAGCGTAGGTAAATTCAGCCTGCCTGAGAGCCAGGCAGGGTTGAATCTGGGTCAGGGTGAGTGACTCAGGGAGGCTGGGTGACTCATCAAGCAGCACCTCCGGTACCTCCCCCTACTTGCTGGAACCTCGGAGAAGCTTCCAGATAAATGGGAGGGAGGTTGGAAGGAGCTGTTTGGAGTATTGAGGAGGGCCCCAGCCAATCCCCAGCAGGGGGTAGGCCCTTCTTAAATACTTAGGGTGATGCCAGCAAGGGCAGTGGAGTTGGAGGGGAAGTTGGAGATGGAGTGCTGAGGAGGCTGTGGGCCTTGATGGTAACTCCCTAGTCTGGGGGGGTGACCTTGAGTCTGAAGGGTGCTGGAGAAATCCTCTTACAACACGCAGAGGTGTCCTGTCCAGAGGCATGGGAGCAAGAGTGAGGACAGCAGGAGCCAGTGAGCATGTCCAGGAGGTCTCCAGGAGAAGTCAGCCGGGTGGGCTGATGAGTGTGCAGTCTAGGAGGACTGTGGGATGTAGCCAGGAGGGCTAGTGAAAGGGCCTGCTGCAGTCAGATGGGCTGGCAGAGCCTGAAGAGGTGGTGCTGGGATCAGTGACCAGGGGGGAAGTGCAGTGAAAGTGCTAGTGGTGTTACTCCATTGTTCTCAAGTATAGGGGCCCACAGTCTACCTGCCTGTAAAGGGCAATTGCTATAAACCTTTTCTTAGGGTGACACCACTGAGAATCTGCAAGCAAGTTTGTGGAGGAGGCAGAGGAGGAGTGTATATAGGCTGTATATAGTTGAAGTGTCCCTGAAGAGTTCTTTGCTGATAAGTCAAGTGGGCATCTCATAAACATACCATCCCCATCCAAGTTTATTAACCCCTAAATAAAACACTAAAAAGCAAAGTTGCTGGACTCTTTCCTGTCTCAAGTGTGCCTGCGTAAATTCAGTGTGCAAGCAGGGGATGCGCTACACACCCCACCTTGGTGGCTCTTTTGGTGTGGTACATATGTCTGTTCCTGCAGTGCTGGGTAAGTGGCCCCCCATTGTACCTTCCTGGTCTAATGCCATGTATATTGTGAACAGCAGTCTGTAATGTTTTCTATGTTTTCTAGAGAATTTAACTTGGAGATACATGACCGCCCCTGAAGAAAGGTAATTGTCCCGAAACATGTTGGGCACATGTCCAAGAAGACACCAGCTCTACATTATGTCATCTTGGTGTTAACATATTTGACTATGACCTGTTATGTATGCACCCTGCTGCTTTTAAACAATTTTTGTATGTAACCTTATGGTACATCTTTTTATCATTTATAATTTGTATTAATAAACTTGAATATGATTTTATAAACAGAGTTCTGCTATATGTACTGCCGTTAAAAGTCCTGTAAATGTACTGGGGGAGTACTTTCTAAAAACGTTCAACTCTATAGAGGTTGTCCTTTGAAAAAAATGAAAGTACCAAGCAAAAACTTAGGGAAGCAGGAAGCGTCTAGCAGGGGACTATACTATATAATACACAGAGGGGAGAACATACTAAGTGCAATAAAAGCTGATAATAAGCAAGCTGCTATGGCAGCACAGCAGTAGAAGGTTGGTCTTGTCTGTATGTAAAGAATTACACAAACACAAACTAGTACATCAGATAAATTAATCCTAATTGAGATATATACTGACTGACAGAGATGTCAGCAGGAGAGTTTTACCACTGATACACTTGACAGCTAAATGTTTTTTCTCTGTCGTACCACTTTATGGAAAGACAGAAAGAAGACAAATGACAGGGCATGTTCATATGCAAATAACAAAGGGCAAATCTACTCTACTAATGCTGGCAATAAACACATTAATTTTCTAGCAATTTCCAACCAGTTTCAGCTACTGCT
Organism: Glandirana rugosa; assembly: GCA_018402905.1. Classification (NCBI taxonomy): domain Eukaryota; kingdom Metazoa; phylum Chordata; class Amphibia; order Anura; family Ranidae; genus Glandirana; species Glandirana rugosa. The sequence goes on along the minus strand of BLSH010277172.1, from coordinate 362,741 downwards.
AAATAGATCCATAACACCTAGTGCCATCCCTGGCATGTGATTCCTGGCGGTTGGTTACCATATTTCTATCTTTGCAAGCAAAAGCAGATTAATAATGAATTTTCCCCAAAAGTGCTGTGTTAATGGCCATCATTATACTAGGCATACTCATGGAAATTTTTAGGTCATTTCAACCACTTTCAATCAGTTGTCATTGCAAAAATAACTGAACAGACCAAGGCAACCTATGGGCAATGGTTTGTATGAAAGCCATTTATGATAGGGTGGTTTAACCACCTAAATACTAGCCTATGATATCCCTTCACGGCCAGGCCATTTTTTAATTTTCAGCGCTGTGATGCTGTGCTCAAATTCATTTTAAATAATTTTTTGAGACAGATAGAACTTTCTTTTGGTGGCATTTATTAACCACTTGGATTTCATTACTTATTATATAAAGGAAAACAAGACCAAACATTTTGAAAAAAAAAAAAAAATTCTCTTACTGCTATAAAACATATCAAAATGGCAAGACAATGCAAACACCCCCAAAAGGACCCCCTTTTGCAAAGTAGACACCCCAAGGTGATCTCATTTTTGTCACAATTATTTTGGAAATGAAGAAACATGCTGCTTGGTAATGGAGCACTATATACAGCACATCAATAATGTGCAGGCCATAGCCAGAGGGAGGAGAAGGAGGTGAAGGGGTTAATGTACAGGTAACATATAGTAGGAAGATGGGGATGAAGGGGTTAATATGCAGGATAATGGAGGTGTGAAGGTGTTAATCTGTAGGTTGTTACAGAGACAGGATGGAGATTAAATATACAGGAGGGGTGGGGATGAAAACGTTAAGAAAAAAAAAGGATCCCACAGTCTTATTATGCAAATCTGCTTCTGTCTACCCTTCATTTAATAAATCCTTCCTTAATAAAATTCTCCTCTTCATACTGGAGGAAAGGGAGGGCTCTCACGTGTAAACACTTGCAGTGTTTATATTTGTGATTGCTGTGATCTGCCACCACAGCGATAACAAGGTACAGAGCCACTCTGATTGGCTCTGTGCATTTTGTCTGTGATCTGAGTTGTCTAAAGACAATGTGATATGTATTGCACACAAGCACAATCAGTAGAGCAAAAATGTATGTCCATTTACCTGATGTTTATCAATATACAGCAGCAGAGAAGTGTTTCATCTATTTAATTGTTCCTACAATCAAAAGTTGGGTCAGAGTGGCTCACATTGCCCAAAAATGTTGTTTATGGTCAGTTTTTAGACTAGGATTACACTGAAACTTGGATTTTAAAACCTTTTTTTTTTCTTGAGACACTGTTTTCAGCATCTGCCCCTTATCAGTATCCCTGTAGTACCTTAAAGCAAATTGTTCTTTCTACCAAACACAGGCGAATATCCTTCTTTATCACTGACACAGTAGTCTAATACACGCAGCTCCTAACTGTTTCTGATATTTTTTTTTAAAAAACAAAGTCACTATGTCCCTCATTTTGGGCTGATGTAAATACCTGCATAAAAATGCACAATTTATCTATCAAAAAGTGTTTTAAAGTGCTAGGCCTTTCATCCAATTTCTAAATTGTTGCATTTTAAAAGCCAATATAAACTAATAGTGCCATGGGTGACACAGTGGTGTAGTGGATAGCACTTTTGCCTGGTTCGAATCCCAACCACGACACTACCTGCCTGGAGTTTGCATGTTCTCCTTGTGCCTGCGTGGGCTTCCTCCAGGTACTCCGGTTTCCTCCCACACTCCAAAGACATGCTGGTAGGTAAATTGGATCCTGTCTAAATTGGCCCTAGTTATGTGTATGTATGAATGTGAGTTAGGGACCTTAGATTGTAAGCTCCTTGAGGGTAGGGGCTGATGTGAATGTACAATGTATATGTAAAGCACTGTGTAAATTGTCAGTGCTATATAACTACCTGAAATAATAATAGTAAAAAAAAACTTGAGGGTTTAACCAATCATGTTTTTCATGGTGTCCTTTGCCTGCTGTATATACTTTTTTGCTAATAGGTGTCACTTCTTTCCCATCTCGGAAAGTTGGGGGGTAGGAATTTATAATGAATTCAAATAGGAATTAAAGAATGCTTTCAAAGAACCATTACACTAAGCACCATTTGATTTAAACTGACCTCATAATTCCAACTTATTAAAATTAGAACCCTTTCTGTGTAGGTAACACTTTGGTTACCTATGTTTATAATAAGCAGTCAGACACATGTAGAACAATTTAAAAAGGACCTGTGTGTGACCACTCCCCCTTCTCAGCTGAGCGGGGCCAAATGGGAACAATACCAATCAATGCTTTCTATTTAGAAATGTACCTGCAAAGCCTACATTTCAGCTCAGTAGGGCCTCGTTCACAAGTATGGCAAGCACTGCTGCTCATCGGAAAAGGGATCTGCACTCGGATCCCTTTTCAGAGGCTTTTAACAGGTGGGAGGAGGCAATATGTCACTTTCTGATTTAACCCTTTAATTGCAATGCTATTGCATTACAATTGTGTGCATTGGAGGTGGGGTTCAATTGTGGGCCCATAGAACAGCATTAGTTGTATTTAGCAACATGCTGCATTTTTCTGCACTGAAATGGACTTCACATCAGAGCAGTGTTTTCTATTTGCCCTAGTCATGTGTGCGGAAAAATGCAGGTCACCACACACAGTGTGAATGAACCCTTTATTGTACAAAAAAAATGTCAAAGAAACAATTTATCCAATTCATTTTATTTCAAGGCTTTGGAACATTTAGATGATTTCTCTTTGATTAGGTGATAAATGCCCCAATTTTGCAATCACAAGTTGTCAGCCAAGCTAGCAGTTACAGGAAAGATATGGCCACAGCATACATTTTCATTATAACAGCAGCATTGTAATAACAATACAAACAACAGTTATTTTTGACAATCCAATATAAGATTACTTGATAAATCTCCTTTCATTCTGTGAGTTCTGCCTGAATTTTGAAGGACCACATATCCCATGGTACCTTGCTCCCTGAAAGCAGTGATTTCTGTACTGACCCACCTCTTGAAACTCCTCTCAGCCCCTCTTAGTTCAGAAGGCAGGCTCTGTGAAATATGTGACACAGCAGTGTCTACCTACAGGCAGGGCTGCTGATAAGGCAGTACAACTGGTCCTGTTGTACCGGGCCCAGGCCTCATCAGCTAAATAGGGGGGCCCAGGGCAGCTTTATTGTTCCTTTCTACCTAAATGAATACATTATTTCACTAGACCACACCCCCACTCCTACTTGCTAACCAGAGGTTAAATTACATTTCCTTGGGCCCCATCAAGTCAACAGAGGTGGGAGCAGAGGAGGGATTTTTTTTCCTTTTTGGGGGCGTAGGAGGATAAAGTCAGTGCTGCTGTTTCACTGCATCTCGGGGGGGGGGGGATTGGTTTTGGGGGGGGGGGGCCATCAGGAAGGCTGTACAGGGCCCCATGAGTTCTAACAGCAGCCCTGCTTACAGAACATAGTGAATATGTGTCACACAATTCAATAGATTAATTAAGTGGGGGAGTAGGATATAAATAATTGAAATACAATATGTTAATGAATATAATGATTTTTAATTTTGACCATAGATATGCTTTAAAGCATAACTAAAGGCAAAGTTTTTTTTTAGCTTTGGACAGAGTGGAGATGGATTAGAACATCTGTCAGTTTTTATTGCTGTCCATTAGGGAGATTTACCCTCTCCTTGTGTCTTGTTTATCATAATCATTAAAAGTGAAAAAAAAAATCAAACTTTTGGATTGTCTCCAGAACAGCGATGGAGGGGAAATATTCCAATGGGGACACTAGTATTGGTGACCTAAGGGATTCCCTCTCACTTCCTGTTTTGATTGTAAGACAGGAAGTGAAGGGAAATCTTCCGAATGGGAAACACAGATGGCAAAAAAAAAAAAAATTGACAGGGGTTATGACCCTCCCTTACTCTATCCAAAATTGAGTTTTGCCTATAGTTATACTTTAAGTGAAAAAAAATGTAAATAGGAAAATACTTATCTGTTAATGTTATTGCACCCCCTACAATGCTATGCCAGTCCTTGCCAACATTGTATGTGCAAGAGGAGTAAGAAATTAACCAACAAAAAAAAAACAATTTTCAGGAGACTGGCCCTTATTTTCTGTCCTGGTTTTCACATAGATACTGAAAGAAATCTTTCAAAAGGCACACGCCACTTTACTAAAAAAAAGTATATAAAATACCATTCCAAAACGGACACTGTGTGTCTACATAAAACAGAATGCAATTTTATTCACAATAGAAAACATATCAAGTATTTAAACTGAGAAAATGTACCATTTTAAGAAATAAAAAAGGTAATGGGAATGGGAAGGAATGGGAACAACATGTCTCAAAAAAAATTGGGACAGGGCCATGTTTACCACGATGTAGCACCCCCTCTCCTATCAACAAGAATCTGTAAACATCTGGGAACTGAGGAGACCAGTTCCTTGAGTTTTGGGAGAGGAATGGTGTCACAATTTTGCCGGATATAAGATTCTAGCTGATCAACAGTCCTGGGTCTTCTTTGTCATATTTTTCATTTCAAGATTCACCATATATTTTCATTTGGTGAAAGCAGGGCTGGACTGGGACAAAAATTTGGCACTGGACTTCATCCAGACCGGCCCACTTTAATTTTGCAAACATGCACAAAAACAGTTTATACGCAACTGCACAAAAAAAATAAGTAAAAAAATTCCACTGTAAGCTGAGCGTGGATGGGGATGGCTGGGTATGGATGGGGCTGGCTGTGCGTGGATGAGGAAGGCTGAGCATGGATGAGGATGGCTGAGCGTGGATGGGGATGGCTGAGGGTGGATGGGGATGGCTGAGTGTGGATGGGGATGGCTGTGCGTGGATGGGGATGGCTGTGCGTGGATGGGGATGGCTGAGTGTGGATGGGGATGGCTGAGTGTGGATGGGGATGGCTGAGCATGGATGGGGATGGCTGATTGTGGATGGGGATGGCTGAGTGTGGATGGGGATGGCTGAGCATGGATGGGGATGGCTCATGGCTGAGTATGGATGAGATGACATGGCAATCATTCATTATTATCACTGAGTCTGACACTACTCAAATTAGTTTAGTTCTTCTTCCTTACTTGCTGCTGAACTTGCTGATTCTTGTGGTTCCACTTCCTCCTCGATGGTTCCTCTTCCTGCCACCCCGTCTCCGGCCGTGAGTGATGTCACATTGTCTACAATGCACCATAGGGGGAGACCGATACTGGAGTGAACTTAGTGAAGTGGCATTGTTGCTAAGTGCTGACAGTCACAGAGATGATGGCTTGGCTGGTGCTTGTGCCAAGTGCAGGAGCGCACTCAGCACATTGTAACACAGAGTGACACAGACACACACAAAGCAAGGTGAGGTACAGAGAGAGAAAAACTAGCGGCGCCGACTAGTGTAAAGCACTGTCTGCAGGCACTTCACCTGTGCCCCAAGCCTCCAGCAAATTGTACTGCCCAGGGCATCCGCAACCTTCCTTGTACCGACCTGGCCCTGCTTTAGACACCGTATAGACAGTACAGCGGTGCTTAAAGTGATGGCTGCGCGGCTCATGCAGCCATTACTTAGACAGGCTGTCTGTCATTGTCACACTGAACCAGCCCACTGAGCCATCGGCCCACTGGGAAACTCCTGGTAGTCCTGATGGCCAGTACTTGTCTGGGTGTAAAGTCTGAACTGCAAGTAGGTCAGTTAAGCACCTGGACTCTTCTATTACGAAGCCATGCTGTTGTCAGAAATGCATTATGGAGAATGCGGTTTAGCATTGTCCTGCTAAAATATGCAAGGCCTTCCCTGAAAAAGACATTGTCTGGATTCAATGGCGTTGCTAGCCAGGTGCGGGGGGGGGGGGGCCGCATCCAGGTGACACCAGCCAGAGGAGTGACAACCAAGGGGTGCGGCACCGCTACATCGCACGGTCCGCACTCACCCCCCCCCACTGCTCTGTCTCTCTTTCACTAGCTCCAGATTTGTCTCTCATACAGAGGAGTGAAGCCGCCTCCCCCTCCTCTCTGTGTACATCTACACAGGAGGAGGAGGGAGTACGAGGAGACGCTGTGGCCGCGCTGTTCTGAGGTCTGTGTACGCAGTGTATGAGTGTATGTATTTGACGTGTGTCTGCATTGAGGTGGGGTCTGCTCACTGGGGGGGGTCTGCACCAAGGGGGGGGGGTGTCTGCATTGAGAGAGGGGTCTGTACTGAGGGTGGTCTGCACTAAGGGGGGTTCTGCACTGATGGGTGGGTCTGCACTGAGGGTGTTCTGCACTGAGGGGGATCTGTACTGATGGGGTGTCTGTACTGAGGCTGGATTTTTCATCCACTTTTCAGATCGCGTGTACGGGCCATTGGGCTGGGTTCACACTATCCGACAAAAAAACGGTCCGACTTTGATCCTACACTGCTGTGCGATTTACGGTCCTACATAGGGTCAAAGTCGGACCGTTTGTCTGTGAACAGGGATCCGACTTTGATCCCGACAATGCCAGGCACTTTGTGCTCTGGGGATTTTGAAGGGGAACTCCACGCCAAATTTAAAAAAAAACTGGCATGGGGTCCCCCTCCAGGAGCATACCAAGCCCTTTGGTCTGTTATGGATTTTAAGGAGAACCCCCACGTCAAAAAATGGCATGGGGTCCCCCCACAATCCATACCAGACCCTTATCCGAGCACGCAGCCCGACAGGCCAGGAAAGGGGGTGGGGACGAGCGAGCGCCCCCCCTCCTGGACCATACCAGGCCGCGTGCCCTCAACATGGGGAGTATGGGTGCTTTGGGGTAGGGGGGCTCTGCGCCCCCCCACCCCAAAGCACCTTGTCCCCATGTTGGTGAGGACAAGGGCCTCTTCCCGACAACCCTGGCCGGTGGTTGTCGGGGTCTGCGGGCGGGGACTTATCGGAATCTGGAAGCCCCCTTTAACAAGGGGGCCCCCAGATGCCGGCCCCCCACCCTATGTAAATGAGTATGGGGTACATCATACCCCTACCCATTTACCTGGAAAGAAATATGTACACAAAAAACCACACAGCTTTTTAAAATATTTTATTAAATCTGCTCCGGCGGTCTTCTCCCCTCTCCGGTGTCTTCTTTTCTTTGGCTCTTTTGCGGGGTCTTTCATCTTCTGAGGGGTCTTCATTCTTCTCCTTCTCTGCGGCGTCTTCTGCTCCCTCATCCCCACCCCCTTTCCTGGCCTTCCGGGCTGCGTGCACGGATAAGGGTCTGGTATGGATTTTAAGGGGGACCCCACAACGTTTTTTGGCGTAGGGGGTTCCCCTTAAAATCCATACCAGACCAAAGGGTATGCTCTTGGAGGGGGACCCCATGCAGGGGCGTTGCTAGGGGGTGGCTATTGGGGCTACAGCCCCGAGTCTGGGGCCTATGGCCCCGAATCTCTTACCAGGTGGGTGCAGTTCTGCAATTTGCAGGTATGTTTCGGTCCAGAATGCAGGAGGCAGGGGCAGACTGAGCCATGGTAGCACGGGCTCTGGCTTGGCCCTCGCCTCCACCTGATGTATGGGAAGGCTCTCTGGGTACCCTGATGTATGGGGAGGAACTCTAGGGGCCCTGATATATGGGGGGGTTCTCTGGGGACCCTGATGTATAGGGGTGTTCTCTGGGGAACCTGATGTAAGGTGGGGCTCTCTGTGGACCCTGATGTAAGGAAGAGGCTCTCTGTGGACCCTGATGTAAAGAAGGGGCTCTCTGGAGACCCTGATGTAAGGAAGGGGCTCTCTGGGGACCCTGTTGTAAGGAAGGGGCTCTCTGGGGACACTGATGTAAATGGGGGGGGTCTCTCTGGGGACCCTGATGTAGGGGGATCCGCATGTGTGTATGCCCACTCAAGCTTATGACTCTACTTTGCTGCTATGGGCTCTAGCCCCAGATCTTTTGTGGACCTAGCAACGCCCGTGACCCCATGCCAGTTTTTTTTTTTAATTTGGCGTGGAGTTCCCCTTCATGATCCCCAGAGCACAAGTTGCATGCCAAAGCCGGATCAGTGAAGACACTGATACGACTTTGATCCGACTTCAATGCTTCTCAATGGGCTGAAGTAGGATCAAAGTCGGACAAAAGTAGTACAGGAACCTTTTTCAAAGTCGGTCCGACTTTGAAAAACACAAATCGGAGCAGTTAAGATGGCTCCCATAGGGAATCATTGTTTTTGTGACGTAATGCAACTTGTGCTCCTCATGTAGGTCCGAGAATCGGACTAGTGTGAACCCAGCCTCACTTTGCTAGCTTTTTGTTGCCCTGTCCCAAATTTTAGGTCATGTTGCTGCCATCAATTTCAAAACAAACTCTTTTTTTAATGGTACATTTTTTTCAACTTAAATATTTGATTTGTTTTCTATTTTCTGTTGTGAATAAAATCTGGGTTTATGATATTTGCAAATCATTGCATTCTGTTTTATGTAGATTTTACACATTGTCCCAACTTTTTTGGAATTGGGGTTGTACTTGTTTTGCACCATTTTATTGTTTTTTGCATCTCAGCGCTGCTGATCTCCTACAGCATCATGCCTATGTTCATTCACTTTAGCAATGGTTCACTGGTTCAATGGTCCATTACTTTGCATGGGAAACTTACGCAATGTGGTGCAACCCAGGAGACAGAAGCTCAGTGTTGTTACCATATAACAGAAAGTGCCTGAACAGGGACCTTCATGGCCAAGTATTATTCTAATGTATGCAACTAAAAAATACTACAGATAAATTGTTAGCTCAGAAGACTCCCATGATTTGTTCTTTGATTAAAAACAAAATCTTTTTTCTTTTTTTTATCCTAAACATATACAATAATTAGAAGCCTATACATAGGCTAATGCAAAGTATATCATATTGCACTAGTTGCTATTTTTATAACTAGTACACTATTCTTCCCATAAGGACCCAGTCTGGAACCAATGTGCCTACCAGAATTTCTGTGACAACAGTGACCTCTCCTGGCTTTATGTTTTTATTTTTATATTTGGTTGTATCAATACTGTTCATTGCCCCATGGCAGAAGGGATGATATTATTATTATTATTATTATAATACAGGATTTATATAGCGCCAACAGTTTGCGCAGTGTTTTACAATATAAGTCCTTTTGCACATAGACGTCATCATTTTATATGCAGGATCTTGCTGGCAGATCCTGAGTAAGGCTACATGCACATGGGTGTGTTTGCCCATGTAGCTTAAACACTTTTCTGGAGCCTGTGATGTCCTGGTCGCTGAGTACAGCTGCACATAGACATAAATGTGATCAGGTGGATGTATGCCGCTATTAGGCCTCATACACACGGGGGTAATAGCAAAATGTCGGGACCGACGTCAGGCACAAATCTGCGTTTTTGTCTGCGGTTTGCATCGGTGTAAATGAGCATCGACGTCAATAGGCGTTTTTTTTCTGCTGCTATTTTTTATCCTGAAAACGCTGACGCTAAAAATGACGGTTAACGTTGCTATGGCGTCAATGTGCATTAGTGAGCGTTTTGCCGGCTCAGTGTCAAAACGCCAAAATGCTACAGGCTTGGAACACGCGGCTCCTGCGTTAGATTTACAGCTTAATAACGCCGACACCATCTACAGCTCAAAAACGTTGACGTTTTTATGGGGCCATTGAATAACATGGAGAGCTGCAAAAAACGCTAAAAAAACGCGGCGTCAAAAAACGTTCGTGTGTATGAGGCCTTAGCGTAAAGCAGAGCACACACACAGACATAATATTTTCAGTAAGGGGTTAAGATCAAGAACACAGGGACATGACCACAAACTATCAGGAAAGTGCAAAACAAATCTTAGAAAGTATTATTTTAGGAGTAGTTGATGCATGGAATAGGCTTCCAGCAGAGATAGTCAACAGTAAGTGGATTCAAACATGTTTGGGACAAACATAGATTTATACTCAGAAAAAAACTAAAAAAAAATCCCCAAAAAATATATATATTAAAAAAAAAAATGGGGCAGACTAGATAGACCATTTTGCCTTTTTTCTACCATCACCCTAAGTTTCTTCTAATACCCCGATCACGGGTAGTTTGTTCGGGACATTACATCTGTGCACGTGTGCTACATTACTCTAATAGCGGCACATTCAGTAGCTGCACACAGCTCCAGGACAACCCGAGCATCAGAAATACATGTAGCACCCTCTACATTGGGTAGGTGCTAGTTTAGGATTTTTGTGTTAGAGTAGGTCAATTTAGGCATGCTTGGCTGCTGTCAGGCCGGTTTGTTTTTGTTCTGGGCATCGGAGTGGTTCGGGGAGTGACTGGTCACTGTAGGTGGTAACACCCTTTGGTTGACCCCTCCTTGCTTTTTCAGAAAGTTCTGGAAAAGGGGAGTGGGGCAGAAGAGGTGGAACTGTTTGGTATTTGGGAAACCCTGACCAATCCCCAACCTGGATTGGCAGGGGGCAGGCCTTCTCAAATAGCCTGGGGCAGCCCAGTCTGGGGTGGAGAGTTCAGGTGGAAGTTGGAGAATGGAGACGGAGTACTGAGACTGCCGTGGGCCTTGAGGGAGTCCCCGGTCTGGTAGGGGGTGACCTCGGCCCGGGGCTCGGGTGCATCCAGGAGGATTGAGATCCTGGCGGAGAGGCACAAGGAAGAGCAGGAGAGGGCAGCAGGAGGAGAGTACTACCAGCAGGGTCTCCGGGAGGAGTTCACTGGGTGTTGGTGAGTGACACAGCCCAGGGAAGTGGAGATGCACTCTGCAGCAGATTGGGAGAGAGACAGTCTGGAAGAGGTGCAGGAAGAGGCTAGGACTTTGGTGTCACTGGGCAGTGTGCAGGTGCTTGCAGTCAGGAGGTCTGTGGAGACCTGGAAGAAGATGGGCTGGGAGTAGTAGTCCATCAGACCAGTTAGCACATTCTACAAACTTTCTCTACACTATAGGGGCCCGCAGTCCCTGCCTGCAAAAGGCGGTTTCTTGGCCCTAGTCAAAGCCAAATCAGACCTCACCATGTGCTAACTAGGAGAAGTAAGTGTTGTGCAGAAGAGAGGAACAAGGAGAAGCAAGTGTTGTGCTGGAGGAAGAAGGAGAGTGTATATACTGAGAGTATTTAGAGGTCCTGTGTAAAGAACTGTTGATCACTGGGCATCCCATAATCATCCTTTACCCCATCCAAGTTTAACCCCCTAATAAAAAAAACAAAACAAAGAGCCAGCCTGTTTTCTGACTCTGGATGCAAGAGAGGAGTGTGATTGAGGGCAGAGTGAGCAGGTGAACCACAACTTTCAGCAACCCCCAAGGGGGCATTGGCTACATTCACAACATATTTATGCTGCATGGGGAAGCACGCTCATATGGATAAAGCCATATACTTGCATATACAGTACATGTGTAGTAGCCTCCTAGCATTGGATGCTAGGCAAATTTAGTTTTTGGCTCCTTCTGTAGTCAAGGGAGCAGTGATTATTTTCTTTGGTCTGTTCAGGGTTCCACAGGCTGAGAGTTTGACTGCTTTCCCCTGCATCTGGAAGGAGTTTCCAGAATATGGGGCTGGGAGAGTCAAATGACCAGTCTGAATATTTATCATGCCCTGAGCAATCCCTGGAGGGGAGTGTCCAGAAGGTGGCTGGGAATGGCTGTTTTCATTGGCTGTGCCGAATCTTCAGACACACCACTTACCAGAAAGGTAAGTATTCAGAAGTCCGTTGCCGGAGTGCTACAGCATCTGCAAGACTCCCAGCTCCTTGCTTTGTTGCATGGTGCCCCCTGCCATCCCTTACGTCATTACTTTGTCCTGTAGTGACATAGGGCTAGCAAATGGGGCAACAACTGTGTACCGGGGGGAAGACCGGGGGGGGGGGGTTGCAGGTATCCTGCACTCCCAGAAGTACTGAATGCCAAAAATTCTGCTGGAGGCTGTAGTACTTAAACCTCTAAAATTAAAAATGAACAAATCGAATTGTTATTTAGTGTGCAGTTGCCTCAGCCCGTAGAGCTTAGTGGGGATCCTGTTTGTTCTGTCCTTCCACTGCTATCTGAATGAGTCATCTCTGACAGTTTCTGCAGACACCAGCCAGTTCTGGCAATACCGCCAGCCTCCAGAAGATGATTGACAGCCTAAGACAGTGGTTCTCAACTCCTGTCCTCAGGACCCACTAACAGGCTAGGTTTGCAGGATAACTGAAATACATCACAGTTGAAATAATTTGCTGCTCAGTGATTGCAGTATTCTAGTCTGCATCTCCACAAGGTAATACTTAAAATCTGGCTTGCTGGTGGGTCCCGAGGACTGGAGTTGAGAACCACTGGCCTAAGATGTGCATGTTCCCCTATAAGACAGTGCATAGGTGGGTGTGTCCCTTCCATCCACTCAGGTCTCAGTCTACACTCAGGTCCGTGCTGTGCAGTGTGTGACACCAGACCCCACCCCCTGCCTCCTGGAAACTGAGAAATACCATCTAAACTGTGTGCTTTGGAAAGCTGTGAAGGAGAGACGACTGCAGATAAACAGGTACAGCTAATGTAGGGGGATTTGCATCACTGTGTATCCCATGCGACTAGTCAAGTTATGGGTTTGTGTAAAGGTTTATTAGCACTTTAAACACTTCAGCCCCGGAAGGTTTTCCTGACCAGAGCACTTTTTGCAATTCGGCACTGCGTCGCTTTAATTGACAATTGTGCGGTCGTGCGATGTTGTACCCAAACAAAATTGACGTCCTTTTTTTCCACAAATAGAGCTTTCTTTTGGTGGTATTTGATCACCTCTGCGTCACTTTTGATCACCGTTATAAACAAAAAAGAGCGTCAATTTTGAAAAAAAAACAATATTTTTACTATTTGCTATAATACATATCCCAAAAACAAATAAATAAATAAAAATATATTCATCAGTTTTGGCCGATATATATTCTTCTACATATTTGTGGTAAAAAAAATAATCGCAATAGGCATATATTGATTGGCTTGCGGAAAAGTTGGCACATTTACGAATCATGAGAATTAATTTATGGCATTTTTACTATTTTTTTTTTACTAGTAATGGTGGCGATCTGCGATTTTTATCAGGATTGCGGCGGACATATTGGACATTTTTGGCACTTTTTTGGGACCATTGGCATTAATACAGCGATCAGATCTAAAAATAGCCACTGATTACTGTATAAATGTCACTGGCAGGGAACGGGTTAATCTGTAGGGGGCAATCAAGGGGTTAACTGTGTTCTGTAGGTGTGTTCTAACTGTGTGGGGGCTGGGCTGGCAGGGGCATGACAGATGTAACTGATCCCGATCACAGGGATTAGAAGATCTCTATCATGACCACTGACAAAACAGGGAACCGCCATGTTTACATCGTCGGTTCCCCGTTCTTCCTCTGTAGTAGGCGATCACGGGTTGCCAGCGGACATAGAGTCCGCCTGACCAGCGGCCACACTGCCCCCTAGCCGCACCTGTGCAAATCGCCGTCTATAAATGGCGATTCGCGTTACGCTGCCATTCTGCAGCAGTAAATGTATGCGAGCCGATCTTTAACTGGTTAAAGACAGCAAGATTTGGTCTTGCCGCCTGGCAGAGGGGTAAGTGGGGAAATACTTATAGGGATGAGAACCAACAGAGGCTCTAACCCTTTTGGCTCCAAAATAAAAAGTTTTTTTGTTTATTTGTAAATCTGTTGAATAAATGCTCACAACTGTATACAACCCTGGTGTCCAACATTTGACCTGGGGAACACTTGTGTTCTTTTGGCCCTTAATATGTGGCCCTCAGGGTACCTGCAAACAGTAGTCCTAGGTAGTTTCTCAGGTAATTGAATATATAATATTTTATACTCTGGGTTCTAGTAGTTAAAGTGGAATATTACCTGAATAGGGGAGCACCCCTTTTTTTAAAAAATGAATCCCCCCGCCCATTTAAGTTTTTTTTTTTTTTAGGGAGCTGGTACCTATTTCCACTTCTGCTTGGATCGTCTAGGTCAGGGGTAGGCAACCTGCGGCTCTCCAGCTGTTGTAGAACTACATTTCCCATCATGCTTCTGGGAGTAATTGTATCTAGCAGCCTTGCAATGCCTCATGGGAAATGTAGTTCTACAACAGCTGGAGAGCCGCAGGTTGCCTACCCCTGGTCTAGGTGATCTGGGCAGAAGTTTGGGACCTCCCCCCCCTGCCTCCAACCTCCTGGGACACATCAGCAATCTTAGGAGGCTGCGGTCCTTTCACAAAGCTCAAGATAACTTGAAGCATGCATAGTGGGAAGCCGGCTGTGAAGCCATCCAACATGGCGGTACCGGAGACCTAAACACTGGCAAAAAAAATGGCCCAGGTAAGGACAGCACTGGATCCCTGGACTAGTGCCTGTCTGTTTTTGTTTTTAATTAAAAAAATACTTTTTTTATTTTTTCATCTTTTTTACTGTACAGTTCATCCCTTCTACCTTTTCTAATCGTTCTTGCTAGATGTGGCACAAATATTTTTAAGGGGGCTGTAGAGAGCACAAATGTGGAAGCACTGATTTTGCAAAGGGGCTATTAGCGATCTTTAGCAGTCTTATGTAATGTTTCTCCAGTCCAGTGGTTCTCAACTCCGGTCCTCGGGACCCCCCAACAGGCCAGGTTTGCAGGATAACTGAAATACATCACAGGTGATATCATTTGCTGCTCAGTGATTGAAGCATTCTAGTCTGCATCTCCCCTAGTCTGCATCTCCCCAAGGTAATACTTAAAATCTGGCCTGTTAGTGGGTCCCGAGGATCGGAGTTGAGAACCACTGCTCCAGTCTATGAGTGTCTCCTAAACCATATCCCCATTCTCCAACAACTCCTAGAGCAGTGTTTCTCAACTCCAGTCCTCAAGGCGCCCCCACTGGCCATGTTTTCAGGCTTCCCATTATTTTGCACAGGTGATCTGATCTGTTTCACTGCCTTAGTAATTACCACATCTGTTTCATCTAAAGGAAATCCTGAAAACATGACCTGTTGGGGCGCGTTGAGGACTGGAGTTGAGAAACAATGTCCTAGAGCAGTGGTTCTCAACTCCGGTCCTCGGGACCCACTAACAGGTCAGGTTTGCAGGATAACTGAAATACATCACAGGTGATGGAATTTGCTGCTCAGTGATTGCACTATTCTAGTCTGCTATTCCCCAAGGTAATACTGAAAATCTGGCCTGTTGGTGGGTCCTGAGGACAGGAGTTGAGAACCACTGTCCTAGAGCATGTTTGCAGTTCCTGACCATCTCTTGTAGCATGTATACTGTGTGACCATCTCCTGTAGCATGTATACTGTGTGACCATCTCCTGTAGCATGTATACTGTGTGACCATCTCCTGTAGCGTGTATACTGTGTGACCATCTCCTGTAGCATGTATACTGTGTGACCATCTCCTGTAGCGTGTATACTGTGTGACCATCTCCTGTAGCATGTATACTGTGTGACCATCCCCTGTAGCATTTATACTGTGTGACCATCTCCTGTAGCGTGTATACTGTGTGACCATCCCCTGTAGCATTTATACTGTGTGACCATCTCCTGTAGCATGTATACTGTGTGACCATCTCCTGTAGCATGTATACTGTGTGACCATCTCCTGTAGCGTGTATACTGTGTGACCATCTCCTGTAGCGTGTATACTGTGTGACCATCTTCTGTAGCGTGTATACTGTGTGACCATCTCCTGTAGCGTGTATACTGTGTGACCATCTTCTGTAGCGTGTATACTGTGTGACCATCTCCTGTAGCATGTATACTGTGTGACCATCTCCTGTAGCATGTATACTGTACGACCATCTCCTGTAGCATGTATACTGTACGACCATCTCCTGTAGCGTGTATACTGTGTGACCATCTCCTGTAGCGTGTATACTGTGCGACCATCTCCTGTAGCGTGTATACTGTGCGACCATCTCCTGTAGCATGTATACTGTCTGACCATCTACTGTAGCATGTTTTCAGCCTCAAAGTTTTCTGCAGCATTACACTCAATAAATAATATGTGGGGTCCTTTGATGATGTCAAGAGCCGCACTTGAGGCCCCTATATCAAGAAAGTTGATCACCATTGCAATACAGAATCAGTAAGAAGAAAGTGGGGTGTACTATTTTCTAACTTCTTGCATCACGAAATACAATTAAAGGCTTTAAACCTGATGATGGACAGCAACTTCTTAAGGTGGCCATACAGTGTACACATTTTGGTCGGGTCCTGATGAACTAACCTAACCTTGTTTAGTCAGTGGCCATGTTGATTCCCCTCCCACCCAACATCCTTCAATTGAAAAAATGAAGGAGCCGGGAGTAAAATTGTTGGATGAACAGCTGCTGCACCCAATCAGACCGCCAAAATACAATAGTTATAGCAGGAGATTCATACACCTGCACTGTATAGTCTAAATGAAGGAATTATTTTTACATCAGTATGTAAGCCAAAATGGATATCACACAGATGTGTTCCAGGGGGTGGTGGACTGGAGCACTGCAGAAATACCTGGAAAGAACTGTACTTTGCAGACATGATGTGCTCTTTGTGCCCGATGTGTAACAGGAGCCAACATGAATTTTTACATATGTACAACTAACTAAGTGCTGGTGGGGGTGGGGGGGGTATGTGCACCTTTTAACACATTCCTGCCCAGAAGGATGGTCCCCTAGACATACTGGGGCACCATAGGACATGG
Organism: Glandirana rugosa; assembly: GCA_018402905.1. NCBI lineage: Eukaryota > Metazoa > Chordata > Amphibia > Anura > Ranidae > Glandirana > Glandirana rugosa. Next base: position 346,115 of record BLSH010277172.1, on the reverse strand, counting down.
GATCCTTCCCAAGGTACCTCTTGGAACCTGCCAATACACTAGATCACCATGGGAGGCTTTCAGCCTGACCTCACCAGCACTCTCCAAGTAGTTTGTCCCATAACTGCTTCGGGCCTTACAGCAATGGGTGTCCACATCTTGAGGTTAGGAGCAGGAAAAGTCCAAGCAACAGAAGACATTTTAACTGTTTGCTAGATGCAGCTGATTTACGTACTTCAGGTATCCCAGAGGTGATGACACATTCCTTGAGACTGCAAACAATAAAGAGAGTAATCAGAAAAATGTATGGAATATCTATGCTAAAACATATGTAATACAAGTCAACAGCCGCTTGAGCTATCTGTGATACAAAATACAAAAATGTATTAAATGTACAAAGCCGTGCTAATAAATAAAAATCAGTGCTGTGAAAACATAGATATGGCATTGTCAGCTAGTCCGCCGACGATGTCATCTCTCTGACAAAATGCGTTGGGTGTGGCCGGTCAGCAACGCACACTTGCTGACCGGCAGATGAGGCTGCTGTGGCCACACAGCCTGCTGTAAATGGGAGAGCAATTTGTTTGTTGTATTTTATTGCCATAGGCAAGTTTTAAAGCTTTTTAGCTGGGACTTGCTTTGTGCAATTCTGTTATTTTTTTTACAAGTTCTACTTGTTATTTGATCTTTTTTAATAATTTTTTTTATGGATCACACTATGGGTGCATATGCTATTTATTTTTCATCATGCTGATCAATCAACTCTGACCATATACAGGCTTGAGCACTGCCAGAATCTTGCATCCCATGCAAGGGGTATGCAAGTAATTCTTAATATCTATGATCACATCACACTACTATTTTGGGGGCCTCTAGCTGCTATTTAAGATACTAGTTATAGGAAATAACAGGTTGTGGTGCCCCTATAAGTGACACTAGTGTAGAAAATATTTGGTCTTGGTTATGCAGCCTACCTCAAAATACAGGCAGGAAAACTGCCTGAATTTGGTTTAAGGCACTCACCTATTAACTAGTGCTTAAATCCATGGGTGATATACCAAACCAAACAAAAACAAATAGATAAATAAATATGGGGTGTCAGGAATCAAATTATAAAGTACTATACCTCCAAAAAATTTTGTGCAAATATCAGGTATATCAAGTGATATTAGACATTTATAATACTGTGCAATATAAGTGCAAATAAAGTGCAAGCCAAAAAATAATTTCATATCATATTAACAATTCCATGATTAATTCATATAAAGTTCTTAAATTGAAAAAAAGTGCTGGTGCAAAAAGAGCGTTTCCCAGAAACCGCTCATGAAAGACATCAGGGAAAACTCATAGCATAACTCCGTTTTCACAATATAGCACAGGTTGGTTAGGGTAGATGTTTAGGCCTCATATACACGGGTGTATTTAAAAAAAAAATCAAAACGTCGGGCCTGATGTCAGGGAAAAAAATCAGCGATATGCATTGGCGTTAGTGAGCGTCGGCGTCAATAGGCATCAAAAACGCCGGTTAATGCCGGTACGGCGTTAGTGAGCGTTTTGCAGCGTCGGCGTCAAGAAACGACAAAACATTACAGCCTCAGAACGCGCTGGCCGTGGGTTCTAATTTCAGCTCACTAACGCCGATGCCCTCTACAGCTCAAAAATGTCTGTGTTTTTATGGGTCCATTGACTAACATGGAGAGCTGCAAAAAACGCCAGAAAACGTCGGCGTCAAAAAACATCCATGTGTATGAGGCCTTAACACTCACATTTCATGGTGCCTTCCAACCGGTACGGGCATTGCTAGCGTGTGTAGATCTCACTGGATGCGTGTCTCCGCAGCGTGCACTCCACCATCCAGGAAGTCGGAACCACAGTACAACAGGAAGGCACCATCATATGTGAGTGTTAAACATCTACCCTAACCAACCTGTGCTATATTGTGAAAGCGGTTTTGTATGATGGGGAAGGGTTGATATTGCATGTCTGCTTGAATGTCTCTTCTAATAAATAGCTGCCCGGTGAGTGCGAACCCCCAGCATAATTTTATGCAGTAGAGGAACACATTGGAAGAACGTTCTTTTTGCACCAGCACTTTTTTCCATTTAAGGACTTTATATGAATTAATCATGGAATTGTTAGTAATGATATGAAATTATTTTTTGGCTTGCGCACAGTATTTTAAATGTCTAATATCACTTGATATACCTGATATTTGCACAGTATTTTTGGGGGGTATAGTACTTTATAATTTGATTCCTGACACCCCATATTTATTTATCTATTTGTTTTTGTTTGGCTTGGTATATCACCCATTGATTAAAGCACTAGTTAATAGGTGAGCGCTTTAAATCTCCTTATATTTAAGATACTACACTACTTAATTCCCTAAGCATACTCTCATGGCTAACTATAGTGATACTTAATGACCAAACTGGGGAATTACACCAGGAACTTTTGTGCCTCTACCCTACCCTCTTGCACTGAACACCACCCATACAAACTCTGGGGTTTGCCCAGTGGCAAGTAACCATAATGCTTTAACACATTTATGCTAGAAACATTGCTATACAAGACATGCATGATTACTTTACATACAGTATTATACTAGTTATGTGTAACTTATTCAACAACTTTACAAATGCATTTTTGCATTTAAAGCAGAAAATTGTTTCTGACCACCCCTCGCCTCCGTCCCCCTAAGGGCATGAGTCACTCAAATTTCATAATATCAAGGATTGGAGTAGCGATTGACTTCCCCTATCTGCAGGTGTCTGCCCATTACAGTTTGGATGACGTCTGTATTGTTGGGTCTTGTCAAACTACCCTGACCTTAAGATGTGGTGTCCAATGTAAACGTTTCTGTACACCGCATCAAAACACTTGATGTAAGTATTCCCATTCAGGGTATGTTGTGCACCTGGGACTCCCATATACTCCAAAACCACCTGTTGCTATGTCCCTTCTCTCTGCTCCTTTAAGCATTCAAACAACTCCTCACTGATATATGGGAAGTCCCAACCATACTCCAGTGCGAAATGTTTGTTCAAATAGCAAAGAAGTCAGGACAACCTAGACAAGTCCTTCCTACTCTTCTCTCCCCCAAAGACAAATAAGAATTAGTAGTTTCCTGCATGTGGGCCAGTCCCCATTCAAGCACCACTAACCTGTCTGGTGGTGCTTCAAGTGCATTAAAATGATTGTAAAGGTAATTTTTTTTATTAACAAACATGTCATACTTACTTGCTCTGTGCATTGGTTTTGCACAGAGCAGCCCCAATCCTCCTCTTCTGGGGACCTCTGCCAACACCCCTGGCTCCTCCCTCCTTCTGAATACCCACATAGCCAGCCCCTTGTTATGGGGGCACTCATGCAGACTTGATCCTGAGCTGGACTCTGTGTGTTAATGCTCTAGCCCCCGTTCTCTCCTCACAAGCAATAATTGACTGCAGCAGGAGCAAATTACCATACATGTCCAGTAAGGAGATAGTGAGGAGAGAGCTGCTGCTCTCAGTCATGGTGATGGATCAAGATCGGATTTCTGGTTTCTCTGATATGGACACAAGTTATGAAAAATTGGCACAAAGAGCAAGGGAATGTCCATAACAGTCCATATTATGTAGATAAAACAATCTGTGGCAGCACTATATACAAGCAGGAAGCGGCTTGGAGAGAGCTGGGGAGAGAACACAATCTGAGTGTAGCATTTTCCATTTCAGTGTGAAAAATTGGTTTCTCTGATATACCTTAGCTTCCAATTACAGCTCTTATGAGGCCCTATGATACAGTGTTTTTATCTAAAACCAGCATGCCACATTCTGAGTAAGGAGCCCATAGAGACACATCAGGTGGTGGCAGTGCAGAAGATGGGCGCACTGGCCACAAAATTCTCTCTGCCTTTCTCAAACAGTATCCAATTCCTCCTGTGTGATAGAAGCGGAGTCCAATGTGTCCAATACAGAGAATCCCATCTTGGCAGCATGTGTAGATAGCGGTTATGGGCTCTCTCACACTTACATTTCTCCAGGTAGGGTCGGACACTTTTCTTTTGCACCATTTCTAACCAATTAACCTCCTGAATCTTGCTTGTGATGCCAAGTATTGTGTAATGGCAGCCATGTTCTGGGCTGCATGAACAACTAACCCAGTGGTGGGTGAGCATGTTCACTTATTAATCCATTCCTGCCCAGGCAAAGAATGGTTCCCTGGACCTATGGGGCCATTATGAACATAAGATTCTCTCTAAGGTACCTCTTGGAACCTGACAATATACTAGACCACATTGGGAGGCTCCTTACCTGGACTAACAGCTCCCATCAAGTAGTCCCATAACTGATATAGGCCTTATGGCAAGGGACTCCACTAGCAGCCTCAGCCAGCACTGTCTACTTCCAGAGGGCGCCCACCAAAAAGCCCTGCACCTTTCCTCCACTACATTCCCCCAAGGGAAAGCTACAAGATAGAGCCTCACAGACTACATCCTGGCTGTGGCTTGGTCCTTCAGAGACTCCCCATGACAACAACCATGGGCAGGCTTCCACTAGACTATTTACTTGCCAACATACCCAACACTGGCGTGGGCAGGGCTGACACTACTTCACCATCTATGATCACAGCCTACTGCTATGCTAGAGGCCCCTTACAGTTCTTTTTCACTCATGAGCCTACTTTCATGGCTAACTATCACAGTACCTAGTGACCAAATTAGGAACTACACCAGGCACTCCTGTGCCCCTAGCCTACATTTGGTATCTCAAGGTTTAAGTTTTAATTTAATCATCTGTTTACCTTTAACAAATAACAGAACGCTGATGACCACTGCTTTGACAACTACCAGATGTCAAACACTGTCTTCCAGCTTCCTGGTATGTATTAGTGTTCAATAAGCCCTGTAATAGTTTATGGTCTTAAAGTCAAGTCCTTAATTAAGTGTTCATTTTAATGGACACTGCTGTTTTGTTTTTAAGAAAAAATAACATTTTATAATGGTTTGATCTGTAGGATTAAATTAAGACTGTTCAAAACACAATGCTGCATATCCAATAAATAAAGGAAAAGGCAGGATTTAATATTATGTAAGTTTACTGGTGATCCTATTTAAAGTCCAACTCCAGAGCAATAACCTAAAACACAACTTGTGGCACTTCCCCTCTTTCTAAACCCTATGTAGGTAATCACTGGGCTAGTTAGAAAGGACAAAAAAACTCAGCTTGATCCATAGTCACATGATGTTTCAGATCCCCAATTTTCTTTTTCTTCAAGGAGAAGGGACGTTCTTCAGGTGTTCATGTCACTGCTTGGGTGATTTAGACACTTTCAATTGACTGTCCAGCAGTGGGGTTCTCTCAGGATCCTGAAGACTGTAGCAGAGATTTAATGTTAGGAAGAGGCATTGCCACCAATTGTAACTCAGGCTTAAAATCACCAACCATCATGTTATGTATTTAAAAAAAACTTCTAAGTGTAAAGTGGTGTTTTTTTGGCACGTCCCCCATGTTTCCTCTCCCTGTTGGATGCCAAGCAAGGGTCACATGAGAGGCTTATCCCTTGGTTGGGTTCTTCTGGGCTACATTAAGAGCTTTGTTTACAGGGTCACTTTACATACACACATGGGGTACCTTTGATTTGTTCCATCTTCATCAATGCCCTAAGGCAAGGCTGAGGTTGCCACAGGGGAATACTCGACCTTAAGAGAGACCTCTAATCATCATCCACAGCCACCTGTCCAGCATTTTCCACTACAATTCCCCAGTAGCAGAGTGAGCTCCGCCGTGCAGCATGGGATCCAGACATGTACTTAACTCTCAAACTTCCATACCTCTGTACAGGATAAGGAACCTCTGTGGTGCAATCCGCTCCCATTACTATGGGAGACAGACCACTAGCCAAAGGAGTGTCAAAAACATATCCCTCGGTGCTAGAAGCTGTGCCACCTCTAACAGGTAAACTCTACCAACAAGCTGCTTATTACACTTCCATTACTCTAGGTAACCACATGTCTTCACATTATTCCATTCTATGCTGATGTATTCATACACCCAATGTGTTAAGACCCACTGGTTAACTGTGTGTGTACCGGTTACTTGTGATGCTCCTCTTTAGTAACTTCAGACCAGGCAGGGGCAACATTTCAATATTTTACTTAGAAAAAGTGCAAAAATAGACATTTCACAGTCCAACAGGCAAAGCATTATTCTTTCCTAATTCACTAACTATAACTACAGACTGGGTGCTGCCCCGGCATACCTGAAAAACGTATTCCAGAAATCATAGTCCTTCAGAGGTTCTCTCACATAAGTGTCCTTCGGAGGCATTCTCCAGCACTGGTGTCTTGAGGGGGAACCCCAAGTTAGAAGTCTCTACATGTGGACAATAAAGCACGACATTCTTCTGCTGCTTTGGGTCTCATCCTCCGTCTCAATCCCTTATGGGTCTCTCTAAGATTTTCTCTTTCCCAACTATCTCTGGGGGCTGGCCGACTGACTGCACTTCCATAACAGACCATTGTCCCAATTTATATGATACCAGACAAGTGGGCCGGATCCAGAGCAGAACCCGCCAAAAAGACCAAGAAACCAGATATGGAATTAACTCTCACCTTCCTGGCCAGGACAGCACCTAATTAATTGATTCAACCTTCCCAAAAACTCATTAAATTTATTTTTCCAGACAATAAAAGAAAGCACCTAAATTGGTCTTGATGGACTCCCCCTTCCCCCATATAACCTTTTGGTTTTTACAGTGATTGCCAACATACGTAACACAGAACATGATTACAGGATGGATGAGCATGACACAACCTTAGCAGTATGCTACTGCCCCTTCAGCATCCAATCACAGGCTGTGGGAGGAGGGGTGACTAAGCAAGCATAACTTTGGCAGCCATTTTTCATCTACAGTCATGCTTCTAAAGGGTGAGTACCATTGCTATGATTTCAGGTGCAGGAGGGTGTTCAACTGTGCACATGTGCACATACAGGATGACAGCAGCTACAAGAGTACAGTGCATGTTTATGGGGTTTTGCTGGGGAAATTGCATATTACATATTTCCTTATTAACATTGTGGCTCACTAATGAATTATAAGACTACAATATCCCGGATAACTTAGCTGATTTTAGACTATAGGAATGTGATTGTAAAATGACTATATGGACAAGCCAGCCCACTCCCTTTCAGGAATGTGCCATTTTCCTTAGAAGGTCATATTGTTGCTTACAAAGTGAGATGGCTTGGGATTGGCCATTCTTTACACATTCAAATCGTATATACTACAGTTGTAGCTTGGAACACGAGCTTGTAATCATGTATGTGTCTGTGATCACATGTGTGCCACGCCAAATGGAAGCGGGAGGACTCCATGGTGGAAACAGCATCTTTGGTTAAGTATTCTTATATTTTCTAATATTATCTGTATCAGTCATTACTTTTAATAAATGTTATACTTATAAGTATTTGTGTGATTTCTCTTTGCACATATCGAATACAACCCCAAAAACGTAAACATTCACGTAACCATGACAAAACAGGCATATCATTAAACGCCTAAGATTATGACTTTTGCCTTAAGTCCCTCTATAATACCTGTAAGACAAAGTACCCAAGATTTATTGGTTCCCTAAAGCACACATTTCCAGTCCTACATAATGCAAAACCAAACCAAAGCTGCATTAGCATAATACTACTTTGTGTTATCATTTGTAACCATTAATATAAATACAAAAATATATAGGTATATAAAATAAAGCAAAGGCAGGAGACAGAGGCGCTACAGACCTTTTTAAGTGCGTACATAAATGATGCCACAAATATTTTCCGCTAACGAGTGGCAATATAATTGCCAGGCTCCCTCTCCTCATAATATACTGAAATATAATGTTCCTGTAATTCGCTAATGCCCTGGCACATGGCAAGCATGTACCCTCCAAAACATTATGAACAATAAAAAACAATTGCTTTTTTAATGTTCTGCTTTAAACATAAACCTTTTGTGTTTGCCTGACAGAAAATGGTGGTGGAAGAGTGTTAAAAAAAATATCTATATTCCCAAAGGACTCAGAATCCTTATTCTAATTTTCATTTTTAACAGCAACAAAACTCCTCAGCAAAACTCTTAATTTCCATCTTTTCCCATTGTGGAAGGCTCCTGCCGAGCAGCAGTAATAAAACGATTCAGTAATGAGGAAAGCCTATGCCCTGTGACAAAGCTAATCAAACTATTATGTGGACAGCATGGGGCCAATAACACAGGAAATCTGTACTTACTGAGCAGTGTACTTTGCCTCTTGTGAATATTGCAATCATCAAGACTGCAAAAGTACAAATTAGGCAGAAATTTGGCAGAGTATTTAAAAAAATACGTATATATACATTATTTTTACAGTTTTGTTTTTTCGGGATATGAATATTAGTTATAAGGCTAGTGGGTCTTGCTGTAAGTTGCACTGCCAAAATACATTAATAAAGACGAGGCTGGAAAGGGACAGAGATAGCAGCACACTACCCCCTCCTCATCCTCAAACAACAGCAGAGGCCCATGGGGTTGTGGCTCAACCATTTATGCATAGATTGTGTCCGTGCCTCAATAATGCATATACAAGCAGTGGGCAGTATCACCATTACTCTTAGTAGTGTAGTAGCTGCAGACAGCACCAATATGGCAGGAAAGAATGGCATTATCCCAGTGTGGTCTCTGTGTAGACAAAAAAACAGCACCCCCTACGTGTGCTCGGATCTCTGTCTCCAGCAAGAACACAGCATAAGGAAGAAAAAACTTTTGCACAACAGTCAATACAGTGTAGTACAAACACAATCTTGTGTAGCGCACCCCACAAAGGAACCACTGGTGAAATCGGATCCCCCACCCTGCACAGCTAGGCACACCAAATTCCCACAGGCACACTTGAGTCAGGAAACAGTCCAGCACTTTGTTTTTGTATTTTATTAAGGGGATAAAACTTGGATAGGGATTAGGGAGATTATGGGATGCCTGCTTGACGTCAGACAACTTCAGGGACAACTCTTCCTATGTACAGCTATATACACACCTCTTGCTCCAGCACTCCACTCGCCTGCAGAAAACACAAACTCTGGGACACTTTCAGTGGTTCTGGTCAAACACTCAGCCAGATCAAAGCAAAAGTCCTTTACAGGTAGGGCCCCTGGGCCCCTTTGGTGTGTAGAGAAAAAGTCCAGTGTCCAGCTACATCTTTATGGCTACTGATTCCGGCACTACCTCTTCAGGCACTGCCAGTGCACCTGGCTGCAGCTGCCCCTTTCCCTAGCCCTCATGGCTACTTTCCACAGTCCTCCCAGATTGCACACTCACCAGCCCACCTTGCTGACTTCTCCTGGAGAACTCCAGGACGTGTTGACTCTCTCCCGCTGTCCTCACACTAACTCTCGTGCATCCAGGCAAGAACTCCTCCGTGTGTTGTAGAGCACTGGTTCTCAACTCTTTCCTCAAGTACCCCCAACAGACCATGTTTGCAAGTTTTCCTTTATCTTGCACAGGTGCTTTAAATCAGAATCAATAGCTTGGTATTTTGGACAGCTATTTTATCTAAGAGAAATTCCAAAAACATGGCCTGTTGGGGGTACGTGAGGACAGGGTTGAGAACCACTGTTGTAGAGGATCCCTCCAGCTCCCAAGCCCTAGGCCCAGGTTCCCCCCCCCCCCCCAGACTAGGGGGCACCCTCAAGGGCCACCGAAAGCCTCCTCGGCACTCCTTCTCCATCTTTCATCCGACTGCCCCTTGTTGGCATGACCCCCGAGTATCTAACAGGTGCCCGCCCCCTTCCAGCCCACCTGCTGGGGGTTGGCTGGGGCCCTCATCACTACTCCAAGCAGCTCCTCCTAAACTTCCTCCTCCACTTCTGGAAGCTTTTCCAAGGTTCCAGAGAGCAGGGGGAGTTACCAGAGGTTCTACTTGATGAGTCATCCAGCCTCCCTGAGTCACTCATCCCTGACCCAGATTCAGCCCAGGCCTGGCTCTCAGCCAGGCCAATTTACCTACACTAACTATGTACACTAATCTAGCACACTAGCTAGAGGGTGCTACACTTGTAAAGATTACAAGTACATTCAGCACTCTTTATGACAGTGGAAACAAACAATTGAAAAGGACATGTGGAGAACTAATCAAAGACCATAGATCCACCTTCCAGATGAGATGGGCAATCAGGGTGTGTGGCAGCATATGCCTTAAAATCAATCATCAATATCAGACCCTTTGGATCTGGTATAATTTGTAAGTGGGAGCCCTGTGCAAAAAACAAAAATTACACTGGGTCTACCCCTGCCCCCCCCCCCCCCCCAAAAAAAAGCATACCAAACCCTATGAATCTGGTACAGATTTGAAGGGGAGGGACCCCATGCAAAAGTAAAAAAAGACTTTAAATCCCCAAGACGTCAAGGAATTGCACTTGCCCTTCTAAACCATTGCAGACCACATGTCCTCAAGATGGCAGGGGAGCCCCATGTTGATGAGGATAAGGGTCTCTTCCCCACAAACCAGGCCCGTTGGTTGGGGGAGTTCTGGGGACACAGTAAAATCTGAAAATCCCATTTAGAGAAGTAATGGGTGCATATTATCCCTACTGTTCTGTCTCACTTACATGTATTTGTATGTGTTGTATTGAACTGCATCAGGTTATTATTGTCCTGTGATATGCTGACATCTAATGGCAGTTTTGTGCCACTGCAAGTTGTTTACTATGTGTTTGGGCATCTTCCTCTGTCCTCTCCTTCCATTTAGTGTTAGTTAGTTCAGTCCTAGCTAAACCTTCCCTGTTTCTAAAATGTTCCCTCAGTCAATATTAGTTCCTCGCAGAGACAAGGGTAAGGAAATTCATTGGGGGTTTATTTACTAAAACTGAAATCTGGTGCAACTCTGCATAGAAACCAATCAACAGCCTGATGTCCATATTGTTCCGAGCCTGAACTGTTTTACTCTAATGGTTATACTGATTTGTATGCAATTGTATTTGTCTTTACCATGTTTATGTTTCTTAACTCAATAAAAAATTATTGAAATATAAGAAACCAATCAACTTCCAGTTTTTTTTTTTGGCAAAGCTTAATTGAACAAGCTGAATATAGAAGCTGATTGTCTACCATTCACAGCTGAAACAGTTTGCACTCTCCAGTTTTAGAAGATCAACCCCATTGTCTTTTTACACTTCAAAAGACTGGAAAACATCCTCTGTAAAACAAACAATTAGCTGAAATAAAATTTTGTTGGATTTAACTTTGGTGTATTATGGAAGAGTAAAACTGCCTATGGATAGTGCCAAGTCAGCAGGTTACCATACTCTCTGGACAGACTGGGGTTGATTTACTAAAACTAGAGAGCTGTGCATGGTAGCCAATCAGCTTCTAACCTCAGCTTGTTCAAATAAGCTTTGACAAAAAAAAATAGGAAGCTGATTGTTTACTATGCAGAGCTGCACCAGATTTTGCACTCTAAGCAGGAAGCAGGTAAGCACTCTTTGCATGTCTAAGCAGCAGGGTTGCCAACCGCCAGTAAATTTACTGACAGTTTGTAAAAATCAGTGATTTTTACAACTGTCTATGAATATCAGGGTCTGATAATTTGTCATGCTCTGCTGATTTTTTAAGTGTAAACCAAACAAATTACTTGATATGGGTATTGTCAGTGTTTCCATGTTGTGTTTGAATATCAATTGCCTTAGTTTTTAATAGGAGTTCTGTTATTTTTCAGGTTGCCAGTAAAAAATGTGCTCCGCCAGTAAATTTTCCATGTTTTGCCAGTAAAAAATGCTGCAGGAGGTTGGCAACACTGCTAAGCAGGTATGTTCATGCAAAAAGTGGCATTTGAAACAGAACACCTACTAATTAATAGAAAAAGTCAATTGTAAATAATCACACACAAAAAAATATAAATCCATTGTCAATCACGAGAAATGTTGTCACCAATGGTTGCCCACCAATCATCAAAAAAAAACTTTTGATACGCCGATCCGTTTGCTCTGCACTGCACATAACAGCTCCCATCATTAGGTTTATACTCAAGGCTGCAGGGATGTGGTGACATCACCAAACCAATAATGGACATGGCCATATTTGAGAAATTATGTCACTACTATGAGGATCATGTAAGTGAATGGGCTCAATGACATCACTGGTTTTTAAGTTTAACAGCTTAACAGCCATTGACAGTGAGAAGCTGTCATGCATAATAGCGGTAGTAATATTACTATTATACATGACTTGTGGCTTCTGTGTAAAAGGTAAATGTTCAGGCATTCGTCCTTGTGTTTGGTCAAACCTGAAGTGTGGAAACAGGCATGGGTGCAGGGACGCACTGACCATTAGGGCACTCTGGCAATGCCCGCGGGCCCCATCAGGGTTGCCAACCTCAGTAAATTCAAGGACACCTATGCAGATTTTTACCTCTGGGTGGCTGGAGAAGCAAGTTTAATTCCTGTTCCATTGCAGACAACTGTCCCTTAGGATTTTCTGTCTCCCCTGATAGTGTTGCTTTAAGCATTTTGCTATTGCAGCTTGATTGTAGAGGTTAAATTGATTTTTTCAATAATCTGTTCAGTTCAAGATACCAAGAATTTAGTATTATATCTTTGTAGGAAAAGGCATACTATGTACAACTAAAACCCCACATTTGCTATGATTATGTTATGTGTTGTTGGGATTCTTTAGAGCAGCAGCTCTATTCATAATGAGTAGATATTTGAACCCTCAAGCATTTAAAGCATTATAACTAGAGTTTACAAAAGCAGAAAACAAAAAAACATTGGTGACCCTTAATAATGGAACGTCCTATTGCTGTGTAAGTAAGTAACTGAGAAAATTCATTCCTGTAGAATTATGTAATGTGTTAACCTGATTATCATGCCGTCATCTTTAAGCGCACGCTGTGCCTAATTCTGCAATGGCACAAGAATGAGATAGAGTAATGCCACTGGGGAGAACTAGTTAAACATTTTTAATCTTGGTGATGTCTGCAGTGGTAAGCACTGGCTGTGACTTTACAGCTGTTCCTGATCTCTCGTCCTGTAATTCGTAAGCTACAAACTATGAACCGACACAAATAGCAACTTTTCTCTATTCACATCATTCTGCGTGACTACAATTGTAGCAAAATGGGAATATCCAAAGATGTGCTATCTACATCTGGGCTTTAAAAAGAAATAATAACGGTTGGGAGTCAGCTTTTTTTTTTAAGTTTATAGATTTTAAAAAGTTGTTTCATAGCTTTTTCCTCTATGTATATAAAATATATATTTTACAGCAAGATTGGCAATTGTCCGCCACTGGAAATCCCCAAATACTGTAACTACCGTGTTTCCCCGAAAATAAGACCGGGTCTTATATTAATTTTAGTCCAAAAAAACACACTAGGGCTTATTTTCAGGGTAGGGCTTATTTATTTACGGTATGTACATTAAACAACATTTATTCAAATACTGGTACAGTCATCTTCATTTTCCTTTGAACCATTGGTCCTAATCTCTCATTTATAGCAATATATGATACGGTAGCTCTCCCTAAACAACATTTATTCAATTACAATTATCATTTTTCTTAAAAACCTGTTAAAATCTACGGTAAAAATTCTGTGTCCCGTCTTCCCCTCAGGTATCGCCCCCCCCCCCCCTTATCAGGTCAGGAGTTTGTTTTTTATATCATTAGGTATTTCTGGTTCAGTGTTGTTTTATATGGTACTTGTAAAAATACCTGTTTAACAGCGTTTACAGTACGGTATTCTTCTCTGAGGTGATGATTGGTACCGTACTGTACAGAGAGGTGCGGTGACGTCAGCCAGCTCCGTGCAAAGAGGGAGGGGGGCGCAGACGTCAGCGGGAGGAGAGGAGGAAAATGAAGAGCCGAGATTGCCGCTGACGTCAGTGCGCCGAAGGCGGCTTCTGGAAGGAGGAGGGGAGGAAAGAAAATAGCCGAGATCCACGGCTGACGTCAGCAGCAAAGAAACCGGAAAGCAGCAGCAGACATCAGCCAGGAGGAGAGAAGAGAACCTCCGGCGGGGCAGCAGTGAGCGAAAACTTATTTAATTAAATATAGCAGCAAACAGAGACACTAGGCAACATTTATACAGTGTTTTTAAGGAGATTTACTAGGTCTTATTTTCGGGGTAGGGCTTATATTACAGCCCGTCCTGATAATCGAGATAGGGCTTATTTTCGGGGTAGGGCTTACTTTCGGGGAAACACGGTAGAAGCAAAGGGGTCACCTTGGTGCACACCCACGGCTCATATGAGCATATGTTTGCTGCTTGTGAAGGACGCTTGTCTTCTGCTCAGGAAAACTGATCCCAATGGTTTATCTGGTATCAGAAAATGTCTCATACCTCGTATTAACATGCTAGCATTGAATATCTGTCTTTGTAGCGTCCCCATAGTGAATAGGTGCTGCAGTGATAGATTTTTACTAGGAGAGGCAAATTTAGACAGGCCTGAATGTTTTGATTTGGGCAGGGGAGTGGCCCAGGAAGAGTTGGAGACTGCAGGAAGGAACACCCCTTGGTTAATCCTCTCCTTTGGGTCCAGAAGGTTCTGTAAAAAGGGGATGGAACAGGAGATGGGACATTCTGAGGTATGTTAAGGAGCCCTGATTAATCCCCAACCTGGATTGGCAGGGGGCAGGCCTCCTTAAATACTGTAGTCTGCCCAGCTGGGGGAAGGAGAAGTTCAGGTGGAAGAGGGGAGATGTAGCAGAGGTTGTGGAGGGCTCACCTGGGAGCCCCCAGTCTGGGGGGGGGGGGATGACCTTGAGGCCTGGGAGCTTGGGTGCAGCCAGGAGGAGAGAGGGATCCTGGAGCAGCACAAGGGAGCAGGAGGGCAACAGAGAGGCTACAGGAAAGGCTCTTTAAAGGATCCATCATCGTCAGTGAGTGACAGACCCTGGGAGCTGGAGAAGAGGACTGGAGCAGGCTGGGAGGATACAGTGGACAGTCTCGGGAGGTCAGAAGAGCCAGTCAGGGGAGCAGTTTCACTGGACAGTAAGGTAGGCCGGAGTGGCCTGAAAGGGGATGGGCTGGGAGCAGTAGTCCATCAAAACCCTGCTAACACAATTGAAACTTGGTACACGTTAAGGGCCTGTGGCCCTTGCCTATAATGTGCGGTCTGGAGGTCCTACCACCATTAACGCAGGCATTAACGCAGGCCTCACCATGTGCTAGCTAGGGTGGAGGAAGATGTAATGGAGGTCTGATAAATTTCAAGTGTTGTGCAGGAAAGAAGTGAAGGGGTGTAACGATCAGCAAGTGTCTGTGCTGGAGGAAGGAGGAGTGTATATACGGAGGTGTATATAGAATAGTCCTATATCCTAACCTTTTGTACATCCCACAGTCACCCCTACCCTATCCAAGTGTATTCCCTCAATAAAACAACAAAAATAAAGTACCATCCTGTTCAGTGACTTCGGATGAAAGGAAAATTGTGTGATTGAGGGCAGTGTGACAGATGGACCACAACTACCAGCCACCCCTAAGGGGGCCATTGGCTACAAATAGCTCTAGCCTAATACGTATATATGAGACATGCAATAGATCATGTTAGTCTAGTTACTTGTGTTCTTTTTCCCCATCATTGTACTCCACTTATGGCAATCATTTTCCCACATTACTTTGTACGTGACATTACTACAACTTTCTGCAATATTGTAATTAAAAGTTCTAAATTCAATAAAAATGATTGAAACGAAAATATTATTTTACAAGAACTTTTAATGCCTTGTGATCTTAATATGTACAACCTCTCATCAAAAAACAACATGTACAGCAACTCAGCAAACCAGCACCCCACCAACCCTGTACCCTTAGGCTGCATTCACACCTAAGCGTGTCGTTTTCAGGCAGAAAGTCGCACGATTTTTTCTGTGATTTTGTATAGGTCAAAAGGTCACCAATGTAAAAAGCAGAAAAACGCCCAAGTTTTCCTGAAAAAATACTTCCAGAACTTCAGGCGTTTTGGAGTGGAGATGTGAACCATCTCCATAGAGAATCATTGATATTTTCCACTCCAGCATTTTGTAGCTTCAAGCTACAAAACGCTCAGGTGTGAATGCAGCCTAAAACAGACCCTAAGGCCCCTTTCACACTGGGGCGCTTTACAGGCGCTATTGCGCTAAAAATAGCGCCTGTAAAGCGTCTCCCCATTCAACCCAGTGTGTCATTTCACACTGGGGCGGCTCAGGGCGGTGCGCTTGCGGGAGTAAAATTAAACTCCTGCAAGCATGATTTTTCAGGAATGTGGGGAGCGGTGTATTTACCGCTCCTCCATCGCTCCTGCCATTAAATTGTATGGGCAGCGCTCCCGTAGCGGCTGTACACCGCTCCGGGAACGCCGAGCGACGGCACTTTTAACCCCTGTTTAACCCCTTGTGGGGGGGTTAAAAGTGCCGTGCTGCCGCCCGAATAGCGGCGTCATAGCGCTGCTATTACAGCGGTAGATCGCCGCTTAATTAGCGGCGGTTTACCGCTGAAGCTCGGGCGGTCCCAGTGTGAAAGGGGCCTAACTGTTAGGGTGATGGGCCAGCCAGCATTGCCGAATTTCTGCAGGTGCACATGGGCATGCTTATTTCTAAGTGTGGTGCCATACAGGCAATTTAAAGCTGAGACCTGCAGGACCTCAGTGCTGAGATATCTTCATCTGTTCTCCTTAGACCAGTGATTCTGCATCTGATCTTGATTGCTGTTACAGACACAACTGGTTTCCTGACCCATCTTTTTCCCAGTCTTCCTCTGACCCTGTAAGGTAATGCTTCACCTCTGTCCCTGTGATGACCCCGGCTTGTTCTCTGACTAGGATTCCTACCTGATGCTTGGGTACCTTGCTGCCTGCAAGTTGCTCTCTGCCTCCCTGATTTCCGCTCTGCATGCCAAATTGGTACCATCTTGCCCAGCTGTTGCTGACCCTGGCCTGTTCTCTACTCAGTGGTGATGATCCTCATCTCCTGTCCCCATGTTGATAGCGCTATCACGTTCCAGTGACATCACATTCCACTGGCACTCATTCCAGTCTTTTGTTCCTGCACCTGCTTTCCTCCTACCCCAGGATTCTTAGGCAGCAGTTAAGCCTGGGACACACAATAAGATTATCGGATGAATATTCATCTGTTTTTGTTTTTGCATGCTAGTCTCTTATCAAAAATGAAGAGGTTACTCAACTCAACTCAAAACTAAGATTCTTGTACGACAGAATGCAACCTCTGAGGTGATGTAATATGTTGAATTGTTTTGTAACTTATTCTTTAGTTTCTAAGCATGCGTAGTCTTGCTCTTTACAACTTTTGTTGAGACTACAACTGTACTAATTAAACAAAAATTAGATGTTGTATTCACTTATGATAAAAAATTTCTAGACTGCACCTTCAAGTTTTGTCGTCCGAAAAGTCGGAATCGGCTGTCGAAAGCACTATACGATACTAACGAGCATTCGTCGTACAACATTTTTCTTCCAATCTTCTTATCTTGTGTACAGGCCTTAAGAGGGGCCACCCTTATCATCTCAGGCTTCCAATCCAGGTATAGGACACTATCCTGTCCTTTGCTAGCTTTATCCTGACAGGGGTAGGTTGCCTAAAGCCTCGTACACACGGGACGACGATCGCACGTACGACTGTGTCGAATCGTATGTTGGCTGTTGAATGCAGCATACTGACTGCACTACATGATCGTACGGCCGGGGAAAGAACATTAAGGTGATTGTAATTAGCATCCAGCCATTCCTGACTTTGGGCATGCGTGTTTTGCACAATACAACTTTGTTGTACCAACTGCTCTGTACACACGATACAACGGTCGTATGAGCGCTTGTTGGTTCGGCCAAGTTTTCTAGTCTGCTCATACAACTCCCTTGTACGACCGTCGTATGTTCGACTGTTCAAATCGTGCATACGAACGATCGATATCACATACGTGATACGACCTGTTGTATGTGATCGTCGAACCGTGTGTACGGGGCTTAAGAGTAGCCTTACCCTGTCACTTAATATTATGCAATTACCCATTATCTTCCTGTGTCAAAACTTAAAACTTGCATGGAAAAGATTTTCTAATAAATTACTTGTTTTTGCCAAAAAAAGGAAGCAAAAAATATTTTATGTAAGGAAATTAGGATGGGTCACTTTCCTTTACTCTTTGATGTTCTCTTTGAATAAAAGGGTAGTTCACTATAAAGTTTAGTGCCTGTTGCAATGAATGAATTCTGTCTCAAGCTGTGTAAAGGTCATAAACGAACCATTAAACACACGTATCTTCATTCAGCAGTGGTCCTTCCATTCCCTTCCATTCATCCATATTATGTTCTAATTAGAGACCTCTACTACACCTGCTTGAATTGCTTTGTAACATTCAACATGATATAGGTTGTTTTTTGGGGCTAAGGACCCAGTGTCTGTCATTTTGTTGGTTGTAATATTCTTGTTAAGAGGCCTGAAGGCTGATTTATTTTTATAACTGAGCCGAGACCAGGTGGATGATTAAGAGTAAAGCCTGTTCACTCTGCAAAAGTGAATTTCACATTATGAGGGAATTTTAAATTAGCTTATTGAATGTGGTGAAATTGTGCTGATTTCTATCGACAATTATGTGCACGCAAAAACACAGTTTTTTGTTTTTTTTGGGGGGGGGGCGGGGGGTTGTATTGTTTAGCTTTTTTTATTTTCCTTGTACATGATTTAGCAATCTTTGCAAAGTAAATTTTCACCACACTTATTAATAGGGTTGCCACCTCATCCCTTTAACCACTTCAGCCCCGGAAGGATTTCACACTTTAGGACCAGAGCCCTTTTTGCGATTCGGCGCTGCGTCGCTTTAACTGACAATTGCACGGTCGTGCGACATTGAAACGAAATTTGCGTCCTTTTTTTCCCACAAACAGAGCTTTCTTTTGGTGGTATTTGATCATCGCTGCATTATTTCTGATCGCCGCTATAAACAAAAGAAGAGCAACAATTTTGCAAAAAAAAAACAAATTTCTTACTTTTTGCTAAAATACAAATCCAAAAAAAAATAAAAAAAACATTTTTTTTCATCAGTTTTGTCCGATTTATATTCTTCCTCATATTTGTGATAAAAAAAATCGTAATTGGCGTTTATTGATTGGTTTGCGCAAAAGTGGCCGCGTTTACGGATGATGAGAATTCATTTTTGGGGGTTTTTTTTAATTATTTTTTCTAGTAATGGTGGCGATCTGCGATTTTTAGCAGTACTGCGATATTGGGGCGGACATGTCGGACCATTTTGACACTTTTTTGGGACCACTGCCATTTATACAGCGATCAGTGCTATAAAAATGCACTGATTACTGTGTAAATGCTATTGGCAGTGAAGGGGTTAACCTGCAGGGGGCGCTCTAAGGGTTAACTGTGTTCCCTGGGCGTGTTCTAACTGTGGGGGGACTGCCCTAGCAGGGGGAGGGGAGTGATCACAGCTTCCATGTAGAGGAAGGCTGTGATCACAGCCCTTCCCCCTCTCACAGAACGGAGGTCCATGTTTACTTACACAGACCTCCGTTCTTTCAATCCGGGGGGGGGGGCATCGCGGGTAGCTGGCAGCGATTGAGTCCGCCGCACCCACTCCCTGGCCCTCCCCGAACACAGTGAGCGCGCAGGCGCGCCTCCAGCTCACAGTGCGCGATCTCGCAGCCGCCGTCATATGACGACGATTTGGGATATTGAACCACTTTGTCGCCGTCAACCTGCGGTTGGCGTTCGGCAAGTGGTTAAACCCGAACACATTAATTCCACAGGTTCTGTGGCTGATTAAGGTGGTAATTAAACTCACTTAGTGCCTTATCTGCATTAAATTAGCCTCAGAACCTGAGTAATTCATATGTGTTTGGGTTTAAAGGGATGAGGTGGCAACCCTACTTATTAAGGAAATGAGAATTCACTCTTCAAAGTAAACAGGCTTTAGTTTTTTTAGTACATCAGACACCTGGTCCCAACTCAGGTATAATATCCCCATCTACCTTGAAATCTTTCTCTACAGACAAGCCAAGATCCAGAAAAAGTGGCAGTGTTTTTCCTATCCTGGTGCGGTCAGGATTTAAATGCAAAATATGTTATACCTGGGAGAATGGTGAGCAAAGATCTCAGCAAAGATGAAAAGGCAAAGTGAAGAAAGTCACTCAGGAGGCACGAGAGCAAGGAGAGGAGAGCAGGAGGAGGACACTGCAGGGCAAATCTTCAGGGAGGAAGACAACCATGTGGGCTGGTGAATGTTGCAGTCAGAGGACTGAGAGCCATGCCTGAATGGACTGCGTGCAAGCAGTCTGGGATGGATGCAGGGTCAGTCTGGGAGGACTATGGGGAAGTAGCCAGGAGGGCTAGTGAAAGGGGCAGCTGAAGCCAGACCGGCTGGCAGTGCCTGAAGAGTGGCACTGGGAGCAGTAGCCACAGGAGGACAGCTAGCGCCAAAGACCTGTAGTTTTGCTACACCAAAAGGGGCCCGCAGTCCCTGCCTGCAAATGTCATTCACAAGGATCTAACTTAGTCTGTGTTAGATTAAACCAAAGGGCTAGCTGGTTGTAGTTCTACAAGCAAGTTTGGGCTGGAGGTAGAAGAATAGGAGTGTTTATATACCATTTATATACAGTTTGTCACTGAAGAGTGCTGCTGATTAAGTGGGCATCCTATTGTAGCGCTGCCCTATTGAGGGTCGCATGAGAAATCAATTCCCCCTTGGTTCTCCCCACTTCAAGAGTCCTCCACCACCCCTGACACTCTGGGTTCACTCATTTTTATGCACTATTATAAGTCTTAACACTGTAAGAGTAATAGGGACCACACTTGGATTCAGTTCTAAAGAGTTTACTTATAATAGCTAGAGCTATAACTTTTAAAAGTGAATTTGTTATTTAAAGCAACAGTAGATAACTTGTTTGAGCATAAACGATATCAACATGACATTTCAGATTCACACTTTGACATAATTTGTAAGCAGAATAAGTGGAAAAGTATATTCACTACTCCGGTTAACTTTATGATGATTACAGCCTATAAGTACTGTGTATATATATATATATATATATATATATATATATATATATATATATATACAATAAATCCTCCGACAGAGTGTGATCACATATCTGATAGTCCAAAGAATAATGTAGCACATTAAGATGTAGATGAGAGCAATGAGTGAAGATAGTATAAAAGATTCGCTCTATTACTGCAGCAATTTAGATGAATGACTATCAGATATATTGATACTGCTCAGTGGAGCTCGAGGAAGATTATTATAGCTTTATAAAGGTTCAAATGTGGTACAACACAGATATCATTAACCAATAACAATTGTTTAACTCAATTCTCCTGATCTAATTCAGGGAGTTCCTTAGGAGACTTAACTTTGGCTTTTGGTCAAGTGAGAAATGGTAACTGCAATGAGAAGGGTTCGGATGATGAACTTCAGTTTAATCTTCTGCAGGCTTTGTTTTGTTCTAAAGTTTGGTACCTGAATTACTGTGTCTGTTAATCCCTGAGTTAAGGCACAAATAAGCAAACTTGAGTGAACTTTAGAAAAAAACCATGGTAGTGATTACTGACGTCAGATTATACTATCTGTTAAAGAAGGACCTGTGCACAGGATTTTTGTAATCTGCTACATAAACTGAGTTTGTCTGGACAAAGAAGTATAGAGACAACTGAGTATACTCAAAGGTAGGCTTCTGCCTGCTCACCACCCCGATCAGTCGATCACAGAAAGCGGTCCGGCTGCTCAGGCTGTGCTGATGGCATCCGCTTGCTCTTTGCTTTAAGGGAAACAGTTTCCACTGCACTCCCTGCAGTTCTCTCTGGATCAATTGATGCTCACACTGCAAATGCCAATGAACCTGCAACAGATTCAGGTGCTGGCGCGCTGGCTCCACTGGTCAATCACTGGAACAAGGTAATGCTGCAGCTTTCCAGACGCTGTGTAACTTCAGCCCGCTGTATTACTGGACATAGGCCGCAGGCCACAATCCTGCTGAAATACACACAGGTCTTCACAGATAGATAACGCCGTTCACAGAGACTGGAGCCAACTCCTCCCCCCACTTAAAAAGGTTTTCCCACAAAGAATCATTCCTCCAAAGAGATTTTCCTGCAGCACAGCATCCTGGGAAATGGAGTCCTTCCATTGCAGAATCCAGGGACAGACTTCCTCTGTAGCGCTACAAATCCCTCAAGCAGTACTTCTCACATGACCATTCTGTTCAGCAGTTTCAACACTATAAGGGAGTCTCCACAACATCAATAAACATGAAATGTCCCATGAAAGCTGCAAGGACTGCTTCTTGTCACAGGAATGATTGAGAAATTGATGTGCCTGGCTGTGCAAGGTTGTCGATAACCAACATTCCCCAATGGCTCCTGCGGGGGTAGCACTACACAATCATACGGCACTACTCCTCCAAATAATTCCAATGATGGGGCACTATTCCTCCCACCAATACCAATGATGGGGTACTAGTCCTCCAACCAATACCAATCATGGGGCACTATCTTGCCTCTCTCTCTGACCACAGGGGCTATGTAGATGTTTTAATCACACTGATTACCAAGAGTGAGGCATTGTTTACTTCCACTGATGCCCACTAAAAGTCTAAAGCAGCCGCCCTCAGATGATTCAAATTTCTTTCCTTCCATCAAGCGTGGAAGGAAAGAAAATCTCTTGATTCCCCCATCAACACATTCAGTGTTGATGGGGGAATGCCTTCTGCAGAGCTATAGTGTTCTGCCAGCAGGGGGGGCGCAGGGAGCCTTCCCAGTGGGCAGAACACAATGATTACTGCTAGCAGCTATAGCCACCAGCAGTAATTGCATGTAAAAAAATCTGACAGGCTGATTGTTCCCAAGTTGTACCCCAATCAGCCTGCCCATAGATGGATTGAATCTTGTCTGGTCCCTGCAGAACTGGCCACAGTAAACCAGCCCTTTGTTTCGAAAGTTTGGAGACTCCTTCCAAAAACATCTGCAATTAATTCATTTTTTTAAATACTTATTTTTTTTACCTGATGATCTTCAAAGAATCTGGCTTTGCTGCTACTTCCTTTCTACATGCACTTTAAAAATGGCTGAATGGTATTCAATTTTTTTGCAGTTGTTTTTGTGTTTTTGTTAGCTTGTCCTGTCTTTAGTTATTTTTCGTTCCTTACCTACCTATTTGTATTTTTTTAAATTTTTAAAATTTTTTAATTTTTTACATTTTATATTCCATTTTGTGTTTTTGTTCTGTCGCTGTCATTTTGTTGCACTGTGGAGCTTCTGTCACGAAAACAAATTCCTTGTATGTGTGAACATACCTGGCAATAAAGTTCCTTCATTCATTCATTCCTCAAGTTGGGATTTCTGATGGTGACAACAGTGGGACTATGCTCGTGTAATGTGTGCTGAAACTGTCACTTGTGGTCTTCATTGAAAGTCTATGTGATAGGAAGACGGTGAAGGAGCACAATAAGGAGATAAAGTATGGTCATCTATAACACAAAGTGTAAAAACAAGGACATTCATGGCAAGACCATCAGGTATTAAAAATAGAACCATTGCCTCCCATTAAAGGATACTGTTTGTGCATAGCCCACAAATACCTGTTGATCCTGCCACTGTAGCTCACCTAATGCAGCTTCCTGTGATGGTGTAGGAAGAATGCCGGACAAGAGGCTATGTCGCCAGGATGGGATGTGGCCATTGATAGGAGTGCCCACATGCCAGAGAGTGGAGCTGTCACGGAACTGTGGGTGATTATTGGAGTTGGGCTTAAAAGCTTCATTGAGAGTTTACTTTTTTTTGTTTTTGTGTGTATACATACAGTGCTCAGCATAAATAAGTACACACCTTTTGAAAAGTAAGATTTTAATCAATATCTCAAGGAACAATTTCCAAAATTTTGACAGATTTTAGTGTTATAGAACATTTTTTTAGCTCATTACATGAAATTAAGGTTGATAATATAACTTACATTACAAAATCTTCAGTTTTACTCAAATGAGTTCAGTTTCTCAATTTCAGTCCTCCAGGCGCACCAACAGGTCATGTTTTCAGGCTTTCCATTATTTTGCACAGGTGATTTGATCAGTTTCACTGCCTTAGTAATTACCACAGCTGTTTCATCTGAGGGCCAGTTCACACCACAAAAATGCACTCCGGATATGTTCCGGATCAGTTTTTGCTTACAGTTCACATCACAAGCAGTTTGTGCGTTTTTGATACAATTTGCCATGTTCCAGTACAGTTCTGTGCAGAAAAAACGCAGCATGCGTTACATTTTTTCTGCACCAGAAACTGACCAGAAACTGACTGCACTGTTGTGAAGTAGAGCCATTGGAATACATGAAAAACACTGTGCATGCATTTTTAGTGCAGGAAAGACCTTTTTTAGAGCCTGGATGCTGTATGGAGAGTGATGTTCAACCTGTCTACAGTAAACCGACAATAAGCACGCTCCATTCGACAGCCGATTTTCAATTATTGTCCAACAGAAGTTGTATGTGAAGACTAGAAAACTTTTGTCTGCCGACAAGGCATCGTCATATTTTCGGCTCGTCTGGACAGAAGTTGGACAAACAAAAGTTGGAAGTGCAAACACGCATGCTCGGAATTCAGGAAGCGTTCGATCGTGTAAACCTGCGTCCGTAATTCACATTCACCTGAACTCCCTCTTTATACGCACGTAACACGTCACTATGTTCGGCTTTGTCGAACAATAATTTGACTACCATCAGTATGCTAGACAAAATCACGGACAGCCGATTTTGGGAAAAGTTGGACGGGCGGTCGTACAACAATCACATTTTGTGTACGAGGCTTTAGGCTCTGTTTCCATTACTGCGAGTTGTTGTGCGACTTGACACATGTGAAGACGCATGACAAGTCAAATTCTATGTATTTCAATGGTCACCGTTCTAGTTGGTGCGACTCAAGTCGCAGTGACTCCAAAAAAGGTTTTTGTACTACTTTGTTCCGACTTTTGATGCAACTTTGACCCGGAGAGTGTAAAGTTGGATCAGGGCTGCACTCAAGGTCGCATCAAAGTCGCACGGCAAAGTCATACTCTGAATTGCGCAATTTTGGGGTCACAATAGTGGAAACCTAGCCTTAGATGTGTGTTTTGGATCATTGTAATGTTGGAAAAGTGCACAACGACCAAGGGCACAGAGTGATGGTAGCATCTTCTCTTTCAATATAGAGCAGTACATCTGTGAATTCATGATACCGTCAATGAAATGCAGTTCCCCGACACCAGCAGCACTCATGCAGTCCCACAGAAGGACATTGCCACCACCATGTTTCACTGTAGGCACCATTTTTGTTTGTACTCATCACCTTTGTGTCCCAGTAGTTTTTTTTTTTTTTTTTTATAGTTTTATAGCATGGGCCCTGGCAAATTCTAGGTGGGCTTTAGGAGAGGCTTCCTTTGTGGATGACACCAATGCATGCCATTCCTCTGCAGTGTACGCCATATTGTGTCACGGGAAACGATCACCCCAGTTTGGCTTTCTACTTCTTTAGGTAACTGCAGTGAACTTGCATGGCGGTTATCTTCAATCCTCCTCATCAGAAGATGCTAAGGTTGCCACATCATCCCTTTAATCCAGGACACATATGAATTACACAGGTTCTGAGGCTAATTTAATGCAGATTAGGCACCAAGTGATTTTATTTACCACCTTAACCAGCGACAGAACCTGTGCAATTAATATGTGTCCTGGATTAAAGGGATGAGGTGGCAACCCTAGAAGACGCTCCTGTCCAGGTGTTAACTTTCGTGGACGGCCTGGGCATCTTTGTTAAATTTTTGCTACAGTATTCTGATTGATAAGTAAAGCTTTGCTATCTTCTTGCAGCCTTCACCTTTCTTGTGTAAAGAAATTATTTTCTTTCTTGCGACATTTATCTTCCATGTGGTGCCATTGCTGACAGCATGAAATGAGAAGGGGTTTTCTTAACACCCCTTTATAATCAACTGTCTGCTGGACACCTATTTAATGAATAATTGGACTCACCTGTAGTTGAATTCTTGTTAATTAGGATTTTGTTGTCTAAAGTTTAGCTTTGCTCCTAAGGGCCGGTTCACACTGAGGCGATCCTAGGCGATTTGCGATCCGACTTGTGTCGCCCCAATTCGCCTCAAATCGCCTGACATCAGAAATCCCATTGGAATGAATGGAGCCGTCTTAATATGCGCTACTCAAGTCCAAAGCGATTCCAAAAAAGGTTCCTGTACTATTTTCAAGCGGCTTCTAGGCGAATTGAGCCCATAGAAGTCAATGGAAGTTCGCTTTCAAGTCGGATCCCCGTCTATGAAGAAGCGACTTTCCAGGAAGAAAAACATAATTTTGCCAGAAGACACACCCCTCATGTCCCAGGTACTCGTGTTGAAATCGCCTGAAATCGCCTGATATCGCTTCGCAATCGCGCCGCTTCGCTTTGCAATCGCTTCGCAATCGCGCCGCTTCGCCTTTTTAAATCGCCTAGCAAATTCGCCCCGAAGTCGGATCGCCTCAGTGTGAACCGGCCCTAAGGCCCCTTTCACATGCACAGACCATTAAGGTCCGCCTGTCAGTTTTTCAGGCGGACCTGAACGGACACGCCATTGTCCTCTATGGAGTGACGGATGTCGGCGGTGACATGTCCACTGACATCCGCTCCGCTAAACACAGACAGATGGAAACCCTATTTTTGTGTGTGCAAATTAACAAATCATGGTTGCAATCAGTGTCCCGCATTTGTGGGAGTATTTTGTAGTATAGTGTCCCATAGAAAATGTTGATTCTGAAAGGAAAGTAAAGGTTTTCTGACAAATCTGTTGGGGTGTACTCATTTATGCTGAGCACTGTATACTTTAGTGTATTACTTGTGCTACCTCTCAATCTTAACACCTATACCCTAAAACAGGGGTCTCAAACTGGCGGCCCTCCACCTGTTGCGAAACTACAAGTCCCATCATGCCTCTGTCTGTGGGAGTCATGCTTGTAACGGTCAGCATTGCAATGCCTCATGGGACTTGTAGTCTGGAGGGCAGCCAGTTAGAGACAAGTGCCCTAAAATGTAAACTAATCTGAAAACACACAAGCTTAAAGTACTTTTAAAGCCTACTTTTTTTTAGCTTTTCACACTAAGTACAATAAAATAAACATTCCCCAGTAAACTATTTGGTAAACTTCTTACCCCGGCACTTGTAGTTTGCAACTTTTAGGGGTTGATTTACTAAAATGGGAGAGTGCAAAATCTGGTGCTGCTGTGCATGGTAGCCAATCAGCTTCTAACTTCAGCTTTTTCAATTAAGCTTTGACAATAAAAACTGGAAGTTGATTGGTTTCTAAGCAGAGCTGCAGCAGATTTTGCACTCTCCACTTTTAGTAAATCAACTCTTTAATGTAGGTGGCTGCCCCTCTCCCAGTGCTGCTTCCCTGAACTTCCAGTGTTCACAGGAAAGTGGTGTACCCCAAGGTTCAGTGTTGGGACCCTTGCTTTTCAATATATTTATAAATGATATAGGGTCTGGGATTAAAAGTACAATTTCAGTGTTTGCAGATGACACCAAGACCTTCAAGTCCCTTCGTCGTGACCCTCTCCCCGTCGGTGGATGTAATTTCTCAACTAAATGATTTTCACCTCTCACGTTTTAGACGACGTCGAGACGAATCTTTGGTTAGTTGAAGGTCAAAAATAACAGTTTCGAATTAACTTTTTCGACTTCAATCTTCGACTAACCGATGGTACGTGTCGTCGTGGTCTAAAACGTGAGAGGGTAAAATCATTTAGTTGGGGATTTTCAACGTTTGATGTTCACGGCCCCATTCTTCAAATGGTTTATCAAATGACCCCTTACAAATAAAATAACATGAATCACACTTTTCGATTTTTTT
>BLSH010277172.1:305895-318272 GCA_018402905.1 Glandirana rugosa | reverse complement strand
TGTACAAATCATTAGTAAGACCTCATCTGGAATAGGCAGTTCAGTTTTGGGCACCTGTTCTCAAAAAGGATATCGGGGAACTGGAGAAAGTGCAGAGAAGGGCAACAAAACTAATAAAAGGCATGGAGGAGCTCAGCTATGAGGAAAGATTAGAGGATCTGAATTTATTCTCTCTTGAGAAGAGGAGATTAAGGGGGGATATGATCAACATGTACAAGTATATAAGTGGTCCATATAGTGAACTTGGTGTGGAGTTATTTACTTTAAGGTCATCACAAAGGACAAGGGGGCACTCTTTACGTCTAGAGGAAAAAAGATTTCATCTACAAATACGGAAAGGTTTCTTCACAGTAAGAGCTGTGAAAATGTGGAATAGACTCACCCCAGAGGTGGTTTTGGCCAGCACGGTTGATTGCTTTAAAAAAGGCCTGGATTCTTTCCTTAATGTAAATAATATAACTGGGTACTAACATCTTTAGGTAAAGTTGATCCAGGGTGAATCCGATTGCCTCTCGGGGAATCAGGAAGGAATTTTTTCCCCCGTTATAGCAAATTGGATCCATGCTTTGCTGGGGTTTTTTGCCTTCCTCTGGATCAACTGTGGGTGAAGGATTGTATATGGGATTATTTGGTTGTATGTATATGTATGTATATAGATGTACCTTTTTTTTTTTTTTTTTGGTTGAACTGGATGGACTTGTGTCTTTTTTCAACCTGACTAACTATGTAACTATGTAACAGTGAACAATGCAGTCTCCAGCCAGTCTGTTAGTTTGAAGAAGGAGAGGGAGGAGCTGGATACTGCCTTGCCATCCTAGGTTACAGGCCTGTGTGTTTCTATTGAAGCACACAGAGTAGGGAGACACAGCTCTAGTCCCTGCATGCCAGCAGGGTGGCTTCATAAGACGCTGCAAGAGAAAGGAGCTACCCTGAAACAGGAAACTTTGATCAGCGTCATGTTACCAGCTTAAACAGGATCATAGATATTGATTGAAAGATAAAGAAGCTGCATACTCAGTATGGAATTAAAGTGGATGTAACCCTAAAAAAAAAAGAAAAAGATCCTGTTCCTTTGAAACAAGATATACAGCTTAGTGCTTGTGTGGAGTCATTTGTCCCTCATTAAGTAAAATACCTGGTTGATTCTGCCTGTTCCTGCGTCCCCCTGTATGTGCTGACCACGGTAATCATGACTGCTGATCCATGATATTGTGGTCAGTTTAAATGCCTAATAACTACAACCCCTCTGTTATAAGAAGCTATGTTGCACAGTGTATTTGTTTTATAAAAATTATGCAGCTCAATACTCTATTTCAGAGCGCCGCTGTGCGGTCACATGACCACCCACTGCTCTCCTCCCAGCTGACGTCAGAGGGGAATATCAGCCCCTCCTGCTGTAGTCCTCAGATCAGGGAAGGAGAGCAGCGGGATGTAACATGACTGCACAGCGGAACTGTGAAATAAGGTATTGCACTGCATACTTTTTATAAAACAAAGACACTGTGCAACATAGCTTCATATAACATAGGGGAATCCAGTAATTAGGCACAGTGACTTTACAACCACTTTAACCACTTCAGCCCCGGAAGGATTTCTCAGTTTAGGACCAGAGCACTTTTTGCGATTCAACACTGTGTCGCTTTAACTGACAATTGCGTGGACGTTGTACCCAAACAAAATTTGCGTCCTTTTTTCCCCACAAATAGAGCTTTCTTTTGGTGGTATTTGATCCCCTCTGCGTCATTTCTTATCGCCGCTATAAACAAAAAAAGACCGATAATTTTGCAAAAAAAAAAAAACAATATTTTTTACTTTTTGCTAAAATCCAAATCCAAAAAAAAATATAAAAAAACATTTTTGTTCATCGGTTTTGGCCGATTTATATTCTTCCTCATATTTTTGGTTAAAAAAAATTGCAATCGGCGTTTATTGATTGATTTGCGCAAAAGTTGCCACGTTTACAAATGATGAGAATTCATTTATAGGGGTTTTTTTTTATATTTTACTAGTAATGGCGGTGATCTGCGATTTTTAGCAGTACTGCGATATTGCGGCGGACATGTCGGACCATTTTGACACTTTTTTGGGACCACTGGCACTTATACAGCGATCAGTGCTATGAAAATGCACTGATTACTGTGTAAATGTCATTGGCAGTGAATGGGGTTAACCTGGAGGGGGCGCTCTAAGGGGTTAACTGTGTTCTCTCAGTGTGTTCTAACTGTATGGGGGCTGGGCTGGCAGGGGGAGGGGAGTGATCGGGGCTCCCATATACAGGAAGCCTGTGATCACAGCCCTACCCCCTCTGTCAGAAGGGAGATCCGTGTTTACTTACACGGACCTCCGTTCTCTCACTGTGGGGGAGCCATCGCAGGTAGCCAGCGGAGATCGAGTCCGCCCTACCCGCTCCCTGGCCCTCCCGTAACACAGTGAGAGCTCACAATACTTGTTATTGCGGCCGCCATCAGGTGACGGCGTTTCGCGATAACGAACCACTTTGCCGCCGTCAAGTGGTTAAATCAGCTATTGAAAGTGTCTAAGGGATTCATATCACTTTAACTCCTTCCTGCTTGGTATGCCAAAAACAGCCCTTTTCTAGGATGCCTATGACAAAACCAACTGATCCATTCAACATGGCAATTCATCAGCTCAGACAAAAAGCACACTCAAATATATTATGTGCAAATAATATTGTTTAGAGCTTGGAGAATTTCTTTATATTTTATGCTTGATGTGATTATAGCCGTATTAGTGCAATTGCGACAGAGAAAACTGAGTGCTGTCCATGATACTTTTTTTTATTTGCCCTAACATACAATTTTTCAGGACAAGCTTTCGGGGCGTGTCCCCTTCTTCAAGGTCCAAGCTCTTTATATTTTATATATGTTGTTCACATAGTTTGCTGCAAAGTATTTACCTTTTCCATGATGATTGCTAACAACCCTTTATTTTCCCATAAATTCAAATTCCTTTAACATGGTGTTTGTATGAGCCTTAGAGCAAAGTTCAGTATAAATTAGCCTTGCTTGTGACAATACTAATTACATGCCAAAAACCTCCTGACTTCTTTTTCACGCTCACAGGGTCTCGTTATCGTTAAACAAGCTTTGCTGAGTCAGCGCCTAATAATGCCAACCAAACAGAGGGCTTGTGTGCCATCTAGTGATACAAAGATTGAATGCATGTTTTCTGATGAGCTGCGTTTTACAATACATCTTACACCTATTTATATATATCCGGTATTATTTATTATTATATTTGTTCATGAGAAGGGAGGAGGTTTGGGTTTGCAGCAGATTAAGCAGGATTGCAGTTTGTGATCCCAGCAATTTTAGGCCTCATACACACGGGCGTATCTATAAAAAGAAACAAAACGTCGGGCCCGACGTCAAGGAAAAAAAATCTGCGTTTTTCGGCGTTAGTGAGCGTCGGCGTCAATAGACGTTTTTTAAAAAAAAAATCATCCCTCTGCTATTTTTCAACTTAAAAACGTCGGCGTCAAAAAACGCTGGAAAACGCCAGTACAATATTAGTTGGCGTTTGTTGGCGTTTTGCGGCGTCGGCGTCAAAAAACGCCAAAACGTTACATTTTCAGAACGCGATGGCCGTGGGTTCTACTTTCAGCTCACTAATGCCGACGCTATCTACAGCTCAAAAACGCCGACGTTTTTATGGGGCCGTTGACTAACATGGAGAGCTGCAAAAAACGCCAGAAAACGCCGGCGTCAAAAAACGTCCTTGTGTATGAGGCCTAATGCAGACATTCATCACACCACATTCTTTGTACCAATAATGTACTGCATGGCCTTTGTAATAAGATCAGCTGGTTTAAAAGGGCCAATAAGGGAGCTTTTGGATAAGCCAGCCCCCTCACTATAAAAAGGCGAGGTCACAGCAGCCATACTGACAATGTGCTTTAGTTGTGATGGTGAAAGCATAGTGAGCAGAGCTGTGGCTGGTTTTCTTCTGGGGGGAGGGGTGTTCAGACTTGGGCATGGAGAGGAAACCAATAAGGCAGCAGTAAATTGCTCTAACAATGGAAGGGACTTACTTGCGCTTACTCACTGGGTTTGTTTTACTAAAGGCATAAAGACCGATACATTTGCAAGGGCATTTTCCCCAGAGCATGGTGGTGAAGCTCTACTGACTTCCATCACCCAATCACGTGCAAGCAAATCATCTTCCCTTTTTTTTTTTTTTTTTTGTTCCTTTATATTCACCATGTTTTCTTAACCTCTTTTGCTGCCAGTGCCGTTTTTTGTTTCTTTGCACGTGTTCAAAAAATTATTTTAGCCCTGAAGATTGAGTAAAACCCCCCAAACATGATATATTTTCTAAAAGCAGAAGCGCTAGAGAATGAAATAGTAGTCGTTCAAATTTTTTATGTCACATGAAAAAAAAAAACACTAAAGTGAATTTTAGGGCAAACAAACACAATAAATTAGCCATATTTTTGGTAAAATATAAAACATGAGGTTATATGTTATAAGTAAATAGATACCCAGCATTTCAAACCTTAAAGTGGATGTAAACCTCATTCATGAAATCTGACCGCATATATCTTTAGTGTTTCCTTATCTCTCTCCAAACATCTAAGTCCTGTGTCTTTCTGCTGCTCCATTCCTCTGTTATCAGCATGATAACATCTGACAAGCTCTCCAACACAGGAGATAAAAATAGCTGGAAATTTGTATTGGGGAGGGAACTTTTATATATATATTATAAATATTTTAGCAGAGAGCTTGTTCACAGCACAGCTCTGCAAGTGACTTCATTCCTGTGTTTATGTGGCGGGGAATGTGTGCCTTAACCACTTCAGCCCCGGAAAGATTTCACACTTTAGGACCAGAGCACTTTTTGCGATTTGGCGCTGCGTCGCTTTAACTGACAATTGCGAGGTCGTGCGACGTTGTACACAAACAAAATTTGCGTCCTTTTTTCCCACAAATAGAGCTTTCTTTTGGTGGTATTTGATCCCCTCTGCATCATTTCTGATCGCCGCTATAAACAAAAGAAGAGCGACCATTTTGCAAAAAAACCCAAATTTCTTACTTTTTGCTAAAATACAAATCCAAAAAAAATATATATAAAAAAATTTTTTTTCATCGGTTTTGGCAGATTTATATTCTTCCTCATATTTTTGGTAAAAAAAAATCGCAATCGGCGTTTATTGATTGGTTTGCGCAAAAGTGGCCGCGATGATGAGAATTCATTTCTGGGGTTTTTATTTTTTACTAGAAATGGTGGCGATCTGTGATTTTTAGCGGTACTGCGATATTGCAGC
Organism: Glandirana rugosa; assembly: GCA_018402905.1. Classification (NCBI taxonomy): domain Eukaryota; kingdom Metazoa; phylum Chordata; class Amphibia; order Anura; family Ranidae; genus Glandirana; species Glandirana rugosa. Next base: position 312,988 of record BLSH010277172.1, on the reverse strand, counting down.
GGACATGTCGGACCATTTTGACACTTTTTTGGGACCATTGGCATTTATACAGCGATCAGTGCTATAAAAATGCACTGATTACTGTGTAAATGCCATTGGCAGTGAAGGGGTTAACCTGGGGGGGTGCTCTAAGGGTTAACTGTGTTCCCTGGGCGTGTTCTAACTGTGTGTGGGCTGCCCTAGCAGGGGGAGGGGAGATGTTGCAGAACTACAAGTCCCATGAGGCATAGCAAGACTCTGACAGCCACAAACATGACACCCAGAGGCAGAGGCATGATGGGACGTGTAGTTTTGCAACAGCTGGAGGTCCGTTAATTGCTTATCCCTGATATAGAGGAAGGCTGTGATCACAGCCCTTCCCCATATCACAGAACGGAGATCCGTGTTTACTTACAGGGACCTCCGTTCTTTCACTGCGGGGGGGGCATCGCGGGTAGCCGGCGGAGATCGAGTCCGCCGCACCCGCTCCCTGGCCCCCCCCCCCAACACAGCAAGCGCGCGCGCTCACAGTGCATGATATCGCAGCCGCCGTTGTATGACGGCGGTTTGCAATATCGAGCCACCTTGTCACCGTCAACCTGCGGTTAACGGTCGGCAAGTGGTTAACTCTAATCAGCTCACACATAGCGTATGCCCAGACTTTCCTCCCACTGCTGAAACCAGAAGAAAGATTTGTAACATGATGTGCACGTTCTAAAGAATTTAGATAGCTGAAGACAGCAGATATACATGGAAAACTTATGTAGGGAGATTTGTTTCATCTCTGTGTATCATCTTAGGCTGTTCACTTCACTGGGTATAGCAGAGGGTTTACATCCACTTTAAATTTGTGTGCACCTGTGAAAAAGGCGACAGATTTCAATACCCTATATTTTCTATAGGCGACATTTCAAAACCCCCCTATAAGTATCAGTTTAGTGTTATGGAGGAGGTCTGATTCTAGAATTATTGCTCTCACTACGGCATGCACAGTGATATGTAACATGTATTGCAATCAACGGTTTCAAGCATAGGCGGCCCTAATGCATGCGTTTACGTGCATACATGCGTATGTGTGGAGGGGGTGGGGGCCTCAACATTTTTTTGGAGGGGGGATTATACGTGCTTGAGTGTAACTTTGCAAAAAAACATTTTATTTTTTTTACTAAACTTTTTTTTTTTATCACATGGGGACAAAAATTCCCCTTTGTGATGATTTTTAGGTGACAGGTTCTCTTTAATGAGATCTAAAAGGCACTGGATACTTCCTCTGGGCTCCACTGAATGTGAAATCGCATTTCAAGAGATTGCTTCCTAGATATGCTAGCTGGGGACACCGAGAGGCTGACCTGGAAGTGATGTCATAGACATTGCTTTCCGGGTCACAGCAAGAAGGGGAGGAGAGGACATACGTCCGCTGTTCTATCCCCCCCCCCAACCACCAGAACCCGGACGAGTGGAGCCCAGAAAAAATGGGAGGGGTGCGCCGGTACTGGGGATGTGTGTGAGTAATGCTTTCATCTGACAGGTCTGCCTATTAGTTTGCAGCCACCAGGATTGTATGTGAAACCCCCTGCTGTCAGGTCCGTATGGCATATGGACCTGGCAGCGAAAGGGCTAAGCTCTGGGGAAACTTTCCTTGCAAAGTGAATTGCCTATTTACAATGCACCAATGCTTTGCAGATGTCTTCCTAGCCCCAATTTGTTTTACAAACACTGTCCCAAATTTATGTACTGCCTGACTCCAAATTGCTACTTTAAAAAAAAGAGGGTTAGCACACGTGGGCCCCAGATCCCTCTCCTATGTTGTTCCTTATGATTAGCAGAAGGCAGAGCAGAATGTGGGGCTGCAATATAGAACATCTTTGATAGGTCTACCTGTCTTCTCTTGCCCCACTTCCCCAGTGCACAAGCTGCTAGTGGCTGTCCTTACAAATTATACTTGAGTTCTTTGAATTGCATAGCTTAGGTGAGGTGCATTTAATTATGTGTCTTGCCTATGTGCACTAGGGTGACCATGTGTCCCGGATTGCCCGGGACAGTCCTGCATTTTGCAGGTCTGTCCCAGGCACCTTCATTCCCGGGACAATACAGTGTCCCGGATTGAAACTGACACAGTCACCGTGGCACCGAAGCTGGCAGAGGCATCCTTAACAAATGATGAGTCATCAGCTGTCAATGGGCTTCCCCACTGACAGCTGAATAATAAAAAAAAATTGCCATAAAAAAAAAGAACGGCGGTGGTGACAGGGTCTGCCTGGCTTAGGATCTCATCCCACAAGACCTTCAGAATTGAGAGGTTTCTCGCCAAGAAGCAGAAACAATAGACCAATCCCACAGTGGATCAGAATAAAAACTGGCAATAAGATCAGGTATAACTCCAAGAGAAGACACTGGAGAATGACCAAGCTTGACCTGTAAGAAGCTGAGTCCATGGAAGCCTGGCTTCCTGCGGGTTACTTGCCAAGACCTGATCAACACCTTATACAATTATTTTGTAGTAGTATCTGCTGTTTCCACTGCAAATAAACATAAGATCTACACTTAAAAAAAAACAAACAAAAAAAAAAGACATATGGTCCCCCCCAAAATCCATACCAGACCCTTATCCCAGCATGCAGCATGGCAGGTCAGGAAAGGGGGGGGCAAGCAAGCATGCCCCCCCTCCTGAACCATACCAGGCCAAATGCCTTCAACATGGTGGGTGGGTGCTTTGGGGTGGGGGGATCTGCCCCCCACTTCAAAGCACCTTGTCCCCATGTTGATGGGGACAAGGGCCTCATCCCCACAAACCTGGCTGGTGGTTGTAGGGGTATGCGGGCAAGGGGCTTATTGGAATCTGAATATCCCCTTTAACAAGGGGGCCCCCCATGTGAATGAGTATCCCTACCCATTCACCAAAAAAGTGTCAAAAAGTAGTAAGAACACAGAGACGATTTTTGACAATTCCTTTATTAAAAAATAAAAAACAGTACCCCCAAAGTAAATCCATCACCAATCACACCGCCGCCGGACCCAAAAAAGGAAAAAAGAAAATGCTCCAGACATCTATGAAGGCTGGCTGCCTACTGCAGGCTCCGCCAATTGACAGTTCTTATATAGGTAAGGGGCGGGGGCTACCTGGTGACACCCGCCCCCCTTGTGACATCATCAACCCAGCATGCACCGGTCCGTGACGTTGCCGGGGATGGCGGTGCCACCAAGTGACGTCACCAGGTGGCCCACCCTTACCTATAAGAACTGTCAAACGGCAGACCCTGCAGTAGGCGGCCAGCCTTCATGTACGACGGGAGCGTTTTTTTGCATAACCTTAATGTAATTGTCAATAAAAGCCTTATGAAATGCTTGTAATTATACTCCAGTGTACCTGAAGGGTCTGTAACTGTGGACTGGTGGGCCCCGAGACGTTTTTTTCTTTATTTTTTCAATAGCCGGGTGCCGGCAATTGCAACCACAAGTCATTTTAAATGGGATTTGACTTTTTTTTATTCTTTAGAAATGTTGTTTTATGCATGCTACAGATGCACCACTTTACAGGCACATTAATGGGACCCCTCAGGCACTGTATTTAAAGGAATACTTTGGGCTTTAGTCCTTACTATATCATTAGACATGCACTATCTACATTGCTATATATATTTTATTACTTTCCACAGAGTGTCCTTTGAGACACACACACTGCATCACTTTTGATATCCAATGGAGACCCCCACTCCCATGGTAGTCTATTCATTACTGCTTGTGTTGTTTTCGTGCCGCTAGCCACTGCCACATCTCCCAGAGACGAATTCCCCATTATGTCTTCAAGTCTCAGCACCCCACTTGAAAGCTATAGCTGACTTGTGAGTTACCAGGGGGATTCTCCCCCTCCCCTTTTCCTTCCCCTCTCTTTCTTTGCATCAATTACCAGATTACATATACATGTGCTTTTTTGCAGATACAAGTACATGTACCCTGCATCTGCTCCTGATGAGTAGAAAGAACCCACAAAATGTGAAGGGCCTTTTTTGATGCTACGCTATCACTACCATGTGATCATACTTGCTTTTACAATCTTGAATCATTATTTACTTTTTTACTTAGAGAGGTCTAGGTTACCAACTAACACCACCCACACCACGGTGCAACGATATGTATGTACAGCTGTGCTTATAAGCTGGCAGAATTTATGATTTCTTGACCATTTTTCAGAGAGTATGAATAAGAACACAAAAGCATTTCTTTCACTTATGGTTACTGTTTGGCTGAAGCCATTTATTATCACTCAACTGTGTTTACTCTTTTTAAATCATAATGACAACAGAAACTACCCAAATGACCCTGATCAAAAGTTTACATACCCTGGTGATTTTGGCCTGATAACATGCACACAAGTTGACACAAAGGGGTTTGAATGACTATTAAAGGTAACCATCCTCACCTGTAATCTGTTTGCTTGTAATTAGTGTGTGTGTATAAAAGGTCAATGAGTTTCTGGACTCCTGACAGACCCTTGCATCTTTCATCCAGTGCTGCACTGACGTTTCTGGATTCTGAGTCATGGGGAAAGCAAAATAATTGTCAAAGAATCTGCAGGAAAAGGTAGTTGAACTGTATAAAACAGGAAAGGGATATAAAAAGATATCCGAGGAATTGAGAATGCCAATCAGCAGTGTTCAAATTCTAATCAAGAAGTGGAAAATGAGGGGTTCTGTTGAAACCAAACCATGGTCAGGTAGACCAACTAAAATTACAGCCACAACTACCAGGAAAATTGTTCGGGATGCAAAGAAAAACCCACAAATAACTTCAGGTGAAATACAGGACTCTCTGAAAACATGTGGTGTGGCTGTTTCAAGATGCACAATAAGGAGGCACTTGAAGAAAGATGGGCTGCATGGTCCAGTTGCCAGAAGAAAGCCATTACTACGCAAATGCCACAAAGTATCCCACTTACAATACGCCAACCAGCACAGAGACAAGCCTCAAACCTTCTGACACAAAGTCACTTGGAGTGACGAGACCAAAATTTGAGCTTTTTGGCCACAACCATAAACCCTACATTGGAGAAGAGTCAACAAGGCCTGTGAAACACGGAGGTGAATCGCTGATGTTTTGGGGATGTGTGAGCTACAAAGGCACAGGAAATTTGGCCAAAATTGATGGCAAGATGAATGCAGTATGTTATCAAAAAATGCTGGAGGAACATTTGCATTTATCAGCCAGGAAGCTGTGCATGGGACGTACTTGGACATTCCAACATGACAATGATCCAAAACACAAGGCCAAGTCGACCTGTCATTGGCTACAGCAGAATAAAGTGAAGGTTCAGGAGTGGCCATCTCCGTCTCCTGACCTCAATATCATTGAGCCACTCTGGGGAGATCTCAAGTGTGCAGTTCATGCCCAAGAATTTCCAGCAACTGGAGGCTTTTTTCCCAGAGGAATGGGCAGCTTTACCATCTGAGAAGATAAAGAGCCTCATCCACAAATACCACAAAAGACTTCAAGCTGTCATTGATGTTAAAGGGGGCAATACACGGTATTAAGAACTGGGGTATGTAAACTTTTGATCAGGGTCATTTGGGTAGTTTCTGTTGTCATTATGATTTAAAAAGAGTAAACACAATTGATTGATAATAAATGGCTTCAGCCAAACACTAACCATGAGTGAAAAAAATGTTGTTGTTTTCTCATTTGTATTCTCTGGAAAAAGGCCAAGAAATCATACATTCTAACAGGGTATGTGAACTTATGAGCACAACTGTGTATTTATGTACCATGTGTTAATAATGAGCAATACTATTTATTTGCTGTATTTTGTTATGACTCAACATGTGTATATGTACCAATAAACATGATATTATGTATTGATTTTTTTTTTTTATCACTGCATAGCCCCATACTTCATTTAAAGTCCCTCATTTCCCCCCTTCTTTATATTTAAAGGAATTTTTCATTTTTATCATTGCACTTTAAGCATAATTAAAACCACTGCTTCTGCAAAAACTATCCTTTTTTAAAAATAAAAAAAATATTGATACATGTTCCCCAGGGCAGTACCCATACCCCTTTTACAGCCAATCACTTGCATATAAACCTTCAAAATGGTCACTTTTGTTTTCTCCTGTTCAGCTCACAATGACTTCAGTGGGGTTTACCATTCGGGTTAGAACATCTCCCCTGTTCGGGAGTTCTGCTGCGAACTGAACAGGGGGGGTGTTCTTCCCATCCTTACTCTGCAATTCTCCCTGGCATGCTGTCATTCAACTTTTGGGCCACATCCTGACTATTGGCAGCCCATTCTTGCATAATCAATGCTTGGAGTTTGACAGAATTTGTGGAGGGATATTTGTTCACCCACCTCTTGAGGATTGACCACAAATTCTCAATGGGATCTGAGGAGTTTTCTGGACATGGACCCTTAATTTCGATGTTTTGTTCCCCAAGCCACTTAGTTATCACTTTTGCCTTATAGCAAGATGCTCCCTCATGCTAGAAAAGGCATTGTTTGTCACCAAACTGTTCTTGGATGATACGGAGAAGTTCCTCCCGGAGGATGTTTTTGTATCATTTTGTATCATTGTGAGTGAGCCCATTGGCTGAGATGCAACCCCATACATGAATGGTCTCAGGAAGCTTTACTGTTGACATGACACTAGTGTTGAGCGAACCCGGACTGTAACGTTCGGGTCCGTACCGAACTTTAGGGTGTCCGTGGCACGGACCCGGACCCGGACATTTCAAAAATCGTTCGGGTTCGGTCACAGTACAGTTGTCATTTCGAAGGACTCTGGTAAGTACATACCCCAACGTAGAGTCGGTTACCCGAGTGAGTGTTACTATGTTTTACTATGTTTTTGTAGGAGGCCCTCCTTGAAGAGGCATAGTAGGTTCTTGTCAAACCACTGTTTGTTACGGAAAAGATCGTACTCCCTCGTAGAACGATATTCCGTTTTCACTATTGATTCACCGAACCCCTTGTTTTGTAGCTTTAATTCCCAGGTACAGGTCTTTTGAGGAGTCTAGGGTAACTCTTAAACACCAGTTAGGAGTTCTCCACCCACTTGTTTATAGGGAGGTGTTTAAGACAGTTTGAGGTTCGTAACTAATACGTTCTTACCCGACGGTTATC
>BLSH010277172.1:275696-289779 GCA_018402905.1 Glandirana rugosa | reverse complement strand
TGTTTGACAGTTTCATTTAAAGTGATACACACATTTTAAAAAGAAGTGTGAATAAAAGATGTTCACTGATTTCCGGTTTGATTTAAAGTGACACACAGACTTGAAATACTTGTGCAGAAGAGATGTTCACTGATTTCCGGTTTGATTTAAAGTGATACACACATTTTGCAGAACAGTGATATGGGTACTCCCGACTTATTTATACTTTTTTGACACAGTTTGAAGATGATTTTAGAACAGTTCTATGGCCTCTAATGTTAATTTATACTTTTCAGACCCATTTTGAAGATGATCTCCATTTTTGCATTTTTTAAGTTTTTATTTTTTAAAAAATATTTAAAGTTATTTTCCTGTCCCCATTTCTTTGTAGGTCACTTGTCCCACCCTTACCCGCATTTCCTTCCTTTTGCAGACCTCTAGGACCTTCCAGGACTATTTTACAACACTTTTTGTACCTAAAAGTCCGGGTCTCCATTGATTTCAATGGGGTTCGGGGTTCGGGACTTTGTCCCGAAGTTCTGCAGAACCAGCAGAACCCGGACTTCTAGAAGTTCGCTCAACTCTAGTCATGAGGAGATCATCCAGCTGTTGTTTAACCAGCCTGGATCTGAGATTCTTACTGGCAGAAACTGTGGTATGGCACTGGAACTCAGAGTTTACCTGTCTACTGTGCTTTAGTCCCTCTCTAATAGTTTCTACAACCAGACCTCTATGTATATGATACTGATGTGGCCCCCAGATGCCTTACCTGGCTCTAGCCTATGCTTGTTATCGAGCCCTAGGCTAAAACTAGCTATAGAATCCCAGGCCAGAATGAACAGGGTTAACTAGAATAGCAGGAGTGCCATATAAACTATATTGCAATACACAGGTTCATCTTTCAATATTCTGGAAGGTAGCCGTAAGACATACAGTAGCACCAACCTAGCTATCTGGCACTCTGCATGTGAAATAATAACAAGGACAAGGCAGAGATACCTTGTCACATGGATTTAGATATACACTCAGCAGCTGTAGATAATCTACAAGATCAGAGGAATACTTGCATAATGGTCCCTTCTGGCTTGGGCTTTAGCCGCATGGACAGGACATGTGGCTGGCCGTCTCCATTTCCTCCTTCCAGGGTTTCAAATCAACAGCCCAGGGACACGAAGTGCATACATAACATATTTACAGGCTTTTACAAATTCAGACAGAAGCGGGCAACAGATCCCTACATGTGTTTAACATACATTGCAATAATGCACAAAAGTGTGATTAGGCACGTAAAGTGGAGCTTCACCCAAAATAGGAAGTTCTGCTTTTCCTCCTCTACCCCCACCATATTTGGAAGTTTTTCTCTTTTAGGGAGCGGGTACCTAGTTTTGAAAGTGCCCACTTCCAGATCCAAATGAGCAGGAGTTCACCCCCCTAACCCCCCCCCCATCCTCCTGGGACAGAAAGCACGAAGCAACTTGCACATATGCAGTGGGTTGCTGCCTGTGAAGCCAGAGGAAGTCATAGCTGGTGGATTCCCACACTGAAGATGTCAGCGCTGGGCCCCGAAGACCGGCGAAGAAGTGTTGGGGACCCAAAGACCGGTGTAGCCATGTGCTCCCTTGAGAGTGGCTTGTAGTAGTGGTTCACCTGATAGCTGACCTCAATCGCACCATATATCACACATCCAGAGACACTGACCAGACCGGTTCTTGTTTTTTTTGTTTTATTTGGGGAAATAACTTGGATGGGAATAAGGGGTAATTGTGGGATGCCCAAAGAATTATGGAACAAGGATTCCATATACAAGCCTGTATGTGCACACGTCACTGCAGACTCTCCCTCTGCAGACTATTGCTCCTGTCAACTCTCCAGCACTTCACTTGATGGCCGTTTCTCTTACAGTTCTCTCACTTCACAAAACTCACAGCTTTACACTCCTTTGCTTCTCTCCAGCTCAGAACTTCGTTTTCAGCCTGAATGGACACACATTTGCAAGTGCATGCGTAAGCTGCAGGCCTCGTCAAGGCTCCCTGTATACTGCAGATCTAACTCTGTATATGAGAGGCTCCACAATGGAAGCACATGCAATTTAATGGATAGATGGAGGACAGGTGACTGGAGGAGCCCATCCCCCCCTTAAAGGTACAGGACCTGACACACAGCCGTGGCCTAATGGCTGGTGTGCACCTGGTGTGCGCCCAAAGTTACGATACAAAACAAGGTCACTGTCCACCACCTATAGCTGGCCACTACAGCAAGGAGCTATGGAGGGGCATCCACAAACAAAAAACAAAGAATTCCAAGCTCAACTTACCGACCAGTCTGCCACCAAACAAATTCACCTGTCTAACAGTAGCGTTTAAAAGGCAGGGGATTGGTTACACACATTTGCAAGTGCATGCGTAAGTTGCAGGCCTCGTCAAGGCTCCCTGTATACTGCAGACCTAACTCTGTATATGAGAGGCTTCACAATGGAAGCACATGCAATTTAATGGATAGATGGAGGACAGGTGACTGGAGGAGCCCATCCCCCCCTTAAAGGTACAGGACCAGACACCCAGCCGTGGCCTAATGGCTGGTGTGCACCTGGTGTGCGCCCAAAGTTACGATACAAAACAAGGTCACTGTCCACCACCTATAACTGGCCACTACAGCAAGGAGCTATGGAGGGGCATCCACAAACAAAAAACAAAGAATTCCAAGCTCAACTTACCGACCAGTCTGCCACCAAACAAATTCACCTGTCTAACAGTAGCGTTTTGTTTTGTATCATTGGTAGTCACTCATTGGTGCAAAGAGGTAGCTGGTGTGTGTGATTAATTGTGATTGGTTTTAGTATAAAGAAAAGGCTCCATCAGCGCAATTTAGCCTAGAATGCTAACCTATATGCAATGTAAACTAATGTGAGTGTAGGAAAAAAATATATTAACTTTTTGAGCCAATAAGCAAAAAAGCTGACAAATTGTATTATATAAATATAAATCTATGAGATAAAAATATGAAATTGTTATTAATTCATATTTGTAGTTAAAACTATGGATGTAAAGGAATGTTTTGTTATTGTCAACAATTTCATGAGGAAAAAGGAGAAATGGATTCCCTAATGGTTCCAGAAGACACTCAATGTTGAGCAGAGGTACATCTTATATAGGTCTTATACATAACGGTGTGTTGAATATGTGAATATATGAATGTGCGGTCACAACAAGTAATGTGTAGATATCAGGAGCAAGTCAGTATGTTGATAATTGAGGCACTGTTGATGAAACACTCATTCATAATATCCCTCAAAAGTTTGGATCTTTGAGTCAGAGTTATCTCATTTTTCAATGCATCCAGAGTGTGGATTGGTGTGGATTGGATTGGTGTGGATTGGTCGCTAACCTTTTTATTCAAAGTCTGGTGGGTGGTGAGGCCTATCCAAGTTTCATGAGATCTTTGGAGACATTGTCCAGTATGATGGTCCATTTTGTTCTAAAATCTTGGTCCTCCACTTCAAAAAAGAGGAATGTCTTGGTTCTCAGACCTCTGGGGGTCCTGTTTTCCTTGAGGTACTCTTTAAGAGAGGTTAGGTACCACCCTAATTGGGTTTTAGTGGACTTCAGTTTCTCTAGCTATGGAATGAGTGATTCAGAGTTTCTTTTTCTTCAGATTGTTCAGTACCGAAAAAGTTACCAGTTAGCCAAAAAAAAGTCTGAACTCTTTCAACAATTTATGTTAGGTTTACATGATATATATATGCAGTATTTGCGAATATATGTGTACCCCACACTATCACATCAAGGCCCCTCTGCAAAGTGTGGTCCCTAACTGTACTCTAACGTAATTTACAAATTGAGACATATATAGCAATAAATAAACTGATTGTCTAAACTAGTTCAAGAATGTTGTTAACCACTTCAGCCCCAGAAGGATTTACCCCCTTCCTGATCAGAGCACTTTTTGCGATTCGGCACTGCGTCGCTTTAACTGACAATGGCCAAGTCATGCAATGTTGTACCCAAACAAAATTGATGTTATTTTTTTCCCACAAATAGAGCTTTCTTTTGGGGGTATTTGATCACCTCTGCATTTTTTATTTTTTGCGCTATAAACAACAATTTTGGAAAAAAAAATATTTTTTACTTTTTGCTATAATAAATATCCAAAAAAAATGTAAAAAAACAAATTTCTTCCTCAGTTTAGGCTAATATGAAACAGGTGATTGCGGGTCGCCGCCGTACATCGAGTCTGCCCAACCCGCGGGCGCGCTCATGCAGCGGGCGCGAGGGCGCACCGCCGGTGGCACGAGATGCCGTACAGCTACGGCGATTTGCGCAGCAATGCCAGCCTGCTGTCATATTATGATGTTGGCAGATCAGCAACTGGTTAAAGACAGAGGTTTTTGCATATATTTGCAATCATATGTGAAGCCCTCAAGCTTCCAAATTGAGATATGCCATTCTGGGTGAGACTAACCCATATAGGATTTGGCTGTGGTAATATAGAACTTGTATAAAGAAAAAGACCACCCCCAGCCAACACCCTGGTAAGCAAGGATATGATCTTCATTCACATTCCTGAGGAGAGGGGGCTAGCTTGTCCATATAAGGCAGTTCAAATGCCAATAAGTTGAGTCATGCAAGGTAACCAGATCAACCAGGATATTAGAGGCTATAATAGATATTTGTGAGGCCAACCTTAATAAGGAATATGAAATATGCAATTTCCCCAATACTCCACCCCCTGGCTCACAAATCATATAATACCTCCAACTGTACATAAACGCAACATCAACAATGAAGAAAGCACCTGACTATTTGTAACCAAAAAGAATATCCCCCCCCCCCCCCGGTTTACCTTAAATGAAAAATGGGGGATCTAAAGTGTATCTAATCTAAATTGTAGATACCTATTTTCTTTTCCCTGTCTGATACCTGCACAGAAAATCTCATTCGGCTATGTTAAGGCTGAAAAATATAAAAATATCCAAACTTAAAAAACTATATGTTGGACTAACAGAAGAACACCAAACTTCTCCTTTCGAAAGCACAGGAGCAGGTATGATTGAATATTAATCTTTTCTTCCAAGAGTTTAAACGTGTAGAAACTTGTCAAAGTCCTCCATACCTCGTGATGAACAACAGAGTCTTAAACATCCGGGCATCAGATCGCAGCTGCAGAACAACAATTGCAACACGTTAGAACTGAAAGAACTGTAGAATACAAAGTCCATATCCTCCAGACTATTGCAGCTCACAAGTCATAGACGTGCAGGCACATAACCACATGGTGGCTGGAACTTTACAGACAGTTCAGGCACTTGATCATCAGAGCAGATAAATCAGTTCAGGTACTTCACCATCGGATTCAGGTACTTGACCATGATAGCGGATGGAAAAGTTCAGGTACTCAACCATCAGAGCAGATGTAACTTGCACCAACAGTACAGCTTCTGATCATTGACAAAGTCTTTATAGACGGTTGCTGCTGTCAAAAGTGTTTGTCTCCTTTTTCCAATATGCTTGTGGTTTACATTGAGGCAGGTGTGTTGCCAAGACTGCCAGTCCAACCTTCCATACGTAACAATAATTCCCATATAGCCCATAATCGATTTCAATTTCTGAACAGTTAAATCCACAATCCCTAGTGACCTGACCTAACACTAAATGAAAAAACTCAGCTTTTATCTAAACTTAACAATGTCCAACCATAGGCCCAACTTCAAGCCACCTAATGTACTCCGGTTTCCTCCCACACTAAAGACATTCTGGCAGGCTAACTGGCTCTTGTCTACACTGACCCCAATATGTGTTTACAAACTACCCACACCTAATGTGTCACTATACTCTACATGCCAGTCCCACACCCAAGCAAGCGGGGAGAATCGAGGAAAACCAAACCTGGAACCTATTTCATTTCATAAACATTTATCAAGAAAATGGTATTAAATGTGGTGACCAAAGGATCACTAAGTGTCAGATATAACAATGTTTATATCAATTTTTAAAGCACCTTCATTTTGAAGGACTTCAAAAATTTTCAACCATTGCAGTAATCATGGTTATCTTTGCTTGAGTGGACATAAAATTACTTTTTTCACAATGAATGACATGATTAGCTTGAATTCAAACGGTCATTCATACAGAAAAATATACTTCAAACCAAACACTAGTTGTGTAAAACATTTAACTTTTAGTATCACTCGTTCTCTTCTTGTACTGTGCACATCCTGTGGATTCTGTTTTTTTCCCCGCACACTCCAACAGTGGTTCTGTATTACAGGCCACTGCAATGATTATGGCAGAATCTATTAAAGTAGATGCTGCTATAAATCAAGCTAAATACACACAGGAAAGGACAGTAGAGGAAGATAAACAACCATATTTAATGTAAATTTTTGGGTATTCTTACACCCTTCTGCATTAGAAATATGTAAATCATCCCAAATGCAATACAATATTACTATTGATCAGACACTAGTATTTTTCTCTATTGCTTCAGATTCAACTTAATCATAGAAAAAAAACTTAAATATCCTTCACGCAGCATCAAAATTATTAGCTGCTCTGTTTACAATCAGTTATAATAAAAACTGTCATTACATTGATATAAACAAACAAAATATCAACAATTAAGACAATGCAAGTTGTCAATGTATGCTGTCATCTTTGTCTTTGGTTCAGACAGGTGGATTGATGCTGTTTAGCACTATCTAGGAACTAAACAAAATAAAAGGTGCATTGTCATTATATTTCCCACCTAGAAATAAACAAATGGTTAGCACAAAACACATATTCAAAACACTTTCCAGACAAAACATATGGCCATGTTGTTCAATGAGAGTGCACTCTTTTCTACTCATATTGAATGAGCTCATTAATTAATTAATGAAAATCCACGTGGTGATTAATTAATTTATTAAAGGACGTCCATCAAAAGTTGTCAATAATTCACCATGGTTGACATTCACTATAACATTGTGCTCATGTTCATCACATGAGCACAAATATTATACATCACCAAATCCATATTGATTTTTCTATTTCAACCTCTTCCCATACAAATCTTGGAAACGTCTAGGAACAAATCTGGTCCTTTCTGTATTAACAAAAACTTATAAAACAATCATTAGTGTTGTATTCTAAAGTTTCACACTTCATTACAATCACCAATCAAAACAATACATAGACATACGTCTCCAGTGGTCATTCACTATTGTCCTATTGTATACTGTTACTCTTTGCTTGCTTATACATTTAAAATGTTATACATAACTTGTCTAATCAGTTATTTTGTTCACATGACTGGCAGAAAAAGGTACAACTAGGTTTTTATCAGTGGGTGAAGCCTTCTCCCTTTCCACGCCCAGTAGGCTGGAATGGAGAACTAAACATTTAAATAATTATAATAATCATGGCTACCTTTTAGGAATTTAAAGGGTGTTGGCCGCAATCAGCCTTTTCTCTCTTTGTTTAAACTGAATCCTAGAGTTACAAAGCAAAAAACGAACCATTTCAACTAGGATTGTATTTCTGCAACATGATTAAACATTCCCTTGGTCTTATATATCACCCACATTTGAACATCACATGTTATACTAGTCATTTCATAGCTGGTCAAAAATTAGAACATTCCCCTACATTTCACAGACAGTCCCCCATCCCCCACACAGAATATCTTACGCAGGCTTTGTTGAAAGAGAAAAGAGAAGGGGGGGGGGGGTGCTGCAGCCCTTCTCTTCACCTCTCTCCTCTCTTTACACAGGCACACACATGTAAGGGGGGGGGGTGATAAATTTAGAAAGACACAGACCTGCAGACTGCTAGAAAATTATTTCTCACTTTTCTCATTTACAACTTTACAGAACTTTTTGTTCAGTTTCATTACTTAACTTTTCCAATGTTAAACTTACATAAATGCACAAACATAAGTAACAAGACTTATTTTACAAATCATACTAAGCATTACCTATCTATCTTAAGGTAACCTTGTCATTTTATATAGACAATACAAACAAGTACCATGCCCATTAGCTAGCTTCAAACAATTTGAACATACACATAACAATTAATCTGAGCAGTCGGCTCATCGTTTTCAATATTCAAACAAGTCACATTGCTCTGAAATTTCTACAATCTAGAGACCAATGCTGTTTACTATTGCAAATTGAGGCTTCCTGAAGATACAACAGTTTCATTTGTATATCAGTCTCTCACCCAATTTATCAAACAAAAGCAAAATCGCAAGCCGGTGTCCAGTCAACACCTAAACAAAAATCTGCTTGCACCTAATCACCTAAAGGCACCTCAAATAAGCCAGCTAAGTATCTGATACATTTCCTTCGCTTTCTGAATGTACTGTGGCTCATAATACAAGTTTTAGCATCTCGCATGGTTGGTGATTAAAAGAGGCACATCTAAGTATGCAGGTATCTTGGGTAAAGCTTCCACATAGACCTGAAAGCGAAGTTTGAAGCACTCGTGGATCGCAGCATGGAAGGGATGACATTGATGGTGGGCGGGGGACGGTCTATGTGGACAGCTTGTAGCAATTCACATTACCATGTGAGTTGCTAAATGTTGCACTTTCATTAAATGTAACCATATTGCTACACTTAGAGGTGCCTCTCTTCTCTTTTATACCCAGTTGTGATGTGACGCTACTTGTATATCAAGACATCGCTTTTTTATGTCAAAATTTATTTTAAAAATTTGCTTGTCTTGCAAAACACTCTCAAACCAAGGTTTTACTGCACCAGTCTTCAACCACCCTATAGTTGGTCCAACACATACCTGAAAAAAGTACCAACTTTCCCCTATAGCTGATCCAACACACACCTAAAAAAAAATAATGGCCTCCAACCTTCCCTATAACCAGTCCAACACACATCTAAAAAAATTGCTAGTCTCCAACCACCCTATAGCCAGTCCAACACATGCCTAAAAAAAAGCATCAGCCTCCAACTTTCCATTTTAGCTGATACAACACATGCCTAAAAAAAATACTGGCCTCCAACCTCCCTTATAGCCAGTCTAGCACACGCCTCAAAAAATGCCAGCCTCCAACCTCCCTTTTTAGGAGATCTAACAAACACTTAAAAAGAAATACCAGCCTCCAACCTCACCTATAGCTGGTCCAACACATGCCTGAAAAAAGTGCCAACCTCCCCCTATAGCTGATCCAACAAGCACTTAAAAATACTGACCTCCAACCTCCCCTATAGCCAGTCCAACCCACGCCTAAAAAGGTACCAGCCTCCAACCTTATTTTTTAGCTGATCTTACACATGCCTAAAAAAAATACTGGCCTCCAACCTCCCTTGTAGCCAGTCTAGCACACGCCTAAAAAGGTACCAGCCTCCAACCTCCCTTTTTAGGAAATTTAACAAACACTTTAAAAGAAATACCAGCCTCCAACCTCACCTATAGCTGGCCCAACACATGCATGAAAAAAGTGCCAACCTCCCCCTATAACTGATCCAACAAGCACTTAAAAATACTGACCTCCAACATCCCCTATAGCCAGTCCAACACACGCCTAAAAAGGTACCTGTTACGTACCTGACGGTGGAGTCTGTCTTGTGCAGGGAACAACCGCTCTTGCGCACCCGATTCAAGGACCCCTGGTAGTGTAGACAGAGGCCCGAGAGTGCGGGATGGCACGAGGGCTGGATGGTCACTGATGGTGTAGTGAAATTCCAGGAAGTCGTGCAGATAGAAGAGTGGTCATGCAGGCAGGGTCAGCAACGGGCAGGCAAAGAGGTACAAAGGATCAGGCAGGCGGGTGGTCAAGTTCAGGCAAAGGTTCGTTAACGGGCGGGCGGCAGAGGTACAGAGGAGTAGACAAGCGGATGGTCGTGGATAGCCGGGGTCGGTGCAGGTAGCGGACAACAGGTCAAAGCAAGCCGGGTCAAACAGGAAGCAGACGAACACAGGAACAGGTGGCGGGAGCTGTGGCTCACAGGTCGCGGACGCTGTAGAATGAGCAGCAATTCAATGCAGGAGTCCCTGGGTTTAAATAGGCGCCGTCTCCGGCGCGTGCGCGCGCGTGCACAGGCGCGCATGCGGGTGCGCATGGGAGCGCGCGCACCACCGCGGAAACGGCCAGAATGCTGGCAACAAGCTTATTTTTCCTAACAGTACCAGCCTTAAACCATATTTTTTAGCTGATCTAACACATGCCTAAAAAAAATACCAGCCTTCAACCTTCCCTTATAGCCAGTCCAACATGCCTGAAAAAAGTACCAGCCTCCAACCTCCCCTTTTATCTTATACAACACATACAAAAAAAAATACTGGCCTCCAATTTCCTCTATAGCCAGTCCAACACACACCTAAAAAAATACTAGTCTCTAACCACCCTATAGCTAGCCCAACACATGTCTGAAAAAAAAGCACCAGCCCCCAACCTCTCTTTTTAGCTGATACAACACATGCCTGAAAATAAAATATTGGCCTCCAACCCCCCTCTATAGCCAGTCTAGCACACAACTGAAAAAATACCAGCCTCCAAACTCCCCTTTTAGCTTATACAACACATGCCTAGCCTTAGCAGATGTAACACACACTGAGAAAGAAATACCAACCTCCCCTATAGCTGCTCCAACACGCGGGTGCGCACGGGAGCGCGCGCACCACCGCGGAAACGGCCAGAATGCTGGCAACAAGCTTATTTTTCCTAACATTGCCCCCCCCCAAGGGGCAGCCTCCGGATGCCTTACCGGGTGTCATCCCGCTGCAGGTTTCTTCTGAAGGCTCGAATCAGTCCAGGGGCATGGAGGTTTCTTTCGGGTTCCCATGAGTTTTCTTCCGGACCGAACCCTTTCCATTTTATTAGATATTGGGTCTCTCCAGCTCTTCGGCGACTTTTTAAAATTGCTTCTACCTCGAACTCCTCCTCTCCGTTGACTAGGATGGGACCTGGTGGTCCTACTTTTCGGCCTGAGAAGGAGTCCGGGACCACAGGTTTTAATAGAGAGACATGGAAAACCGGGTGAATCTTCAGGGAAGGTGGGAGATCAAGTTCGAATGCCACCCGGTTAACCTGCCTTTTCACCGGAAAAGGCCCCAGGAACCTTGGGCCCAATTTCTTTGAAGGGCATGCCAGCTTCAAATTTCTTGTTGACAGCCACACGTGGCTACCGGGTTGAAGCTCCATTTCTCCCCGTCTTTTTTTGTCATAGGCCACCTTGCTAGCTTCCCGGGACTTGGATAAGGTCTCCCGAAGGAGTCGGCAATTGGAATGGAGGAAGTTGGTGACATCCTGTGCTGCAGGGACGGTACACTCCGGATTCAAATCGGGCAGGAATGTGGGGTGGTAGCCATAATTGGCCCAAAATGGGGATTGCTGGGTGGCCGAGTGGATGGACGAGAAACACCGTAAGTACTGTTCCAGGGTCTGGTTTGTCCTTTCTGTTTGTCCATTCGTCTGTGGGTGGTAAGCTGAAGAAAATGCAAGTTCGATTTCTAGCCCAGCACACAGGGCTCTCCAAAATTTAGACGTAAACTGGACCCCCCGATCAGACACAATGTTATTGGGCACTCAATGCAGTCGGACGACTTCCTTGATGAAAGTACGGGGCGTTTCGGCCGCTGAGGGGGTCCCCTTCATAGGGATGAAATGTGCCATCTTCGTCATCCAGTCTACGATGACAAAGATGGTGGTAAAACCTTCTGACGGGGGAAGCTCCACGATAAAATCTATCGCCAGTTGTGACCACGGGCGTGCAGGTATGGGAAGGGGGTTCAACAGACCCCAGGCTTTAGGTCTATCAGTTTTGCTTCTGGCACAGACGGGACAGGCTCCAACATACTTCCTACAGTCCTCCAGAATGTTGGGCCACCAGAATGACCGCGGGACGAGCTCCGTGGTCTTTTGCGTGCCAAAATGTCCTGCCAGTTTATGGTCATGGCAACTACCCAGGACTCTAAGACGCAGACTTGTCGGGATGAACATTCTTCGTCCAAGCCACCATAGACCATCCCTTACAGTCAATCGGGTGTCCCTGTCGGTAGTGGAGTCTCCCAAGACCCGACGAAGTTGGGAAAGAAAGTCTTCATCCATTAGCAGGAAATTTCGTGCCGGCAATATCGTATCCGGTGGAGCAGTATTGCCTGGCTCGGTGAACATCCGGGAGAGGGCGTCAGGCTTACTATTCTTGGATCCGGGACGATATGTCAGGTGGAAATGAAACCTGGAAAAGAATAGCGCCCAACGGGATTGCCTAGGTCTTAGTCTCTTAGCCGTTCGGAGATATTCCAGGTTTTTATGGTCGGTGAAAATCAGAATAGGGTGAGAAGCTCCTTCCAGCAAATAGCGCCACTCTTCTAGCGCTGACTTAATGGCCAGTAGTTCCCGATCTCCCACGTCGTAATTCCACTCCGGTGCGGTCAGTTTCCTGGAAAAGAAAGCCACCGGATGGAGCAGGGCCTTGACACCCTGGCGCTGAGACAGGATAGCCCCCACAGCAGTTTCCGATGCGTCCACCTCCAGGACGTAAGGTAAAGCTGGATCCGGGTGCTTCAGGATGGGGCTGACGTGAAGAGGGACTTGAGTTCCTGAAAAGCGGTTTGAGCTTCAGGGGACCACTGGAATCGAGCATTTTGTTTTGTCAGACGAGTGATAGGCTCCACGATGGCAGAAAATCCCTTAATAAATTTCCTATAGAAATTTGCGAAGCCCACAAATCTTTGTACCCCTTTTCGGTCGGTAGGTGCAGGCCATTCCAGGATCGTGGAAACCTTCTGGGGATCCATATGGATGCCAGTTGTGGAAATGATCAGCCCCAAGAAATGCATGTTGGGCTGTTCAAAAGAACACTTTTCCGCTTTAGCGTATAAGCCATGCTGCCGTAGACGCCCAAGAACCTTTGAGACGTGCCTGCGGTGTTCCTCCAGGGAAGTGGAAAAGATCAGGATGTCGTCTAGATATACTATGACAAAGAGATCCAGGAAGTCTCGGAACACATCGTTGACAAAGTGTTGAAAAGTAGCGGGGGCATTACACAGGCCGAAGGGCATCACCAAGTACTCGTATTGCCCAAACCGAGTACGGAATGCGGTTTTCCACTCGTCTCCTTCTCTGATCCGGATAAGATTATATGCCCCCCGCAAGTCGAGTTTAGTAAAGACAGCTGCTGACCCCAGCCGTTGAAAAAGTTCTGGAACCAAGGGTAGCGGGTACCGGTTTTTAATGGTTACCCGGTTGAGCGCCCTATAATCTATACACGGCCGGAGTGAGTGATCTTTTTTCTCCACGTAGAAGATGCCGGCTCCGGCCGGGGACGTAGATGGTCTAATGAATCCCTTCTTAGTGTTTTCCTCAAGGTAGGATTTAAGAGCTGCCAATTCGGGTTCGGAAAGAGGATAGATCCTCCCAAAAGGCACCTCTGCCCCAGGCAGTAGTTCGATAGGGCAGTCGTAGGGCCTGTGCGGCGGAAGTTTTTCTGCTCCCTTCTTACTGAATACATCTATAAATGCATGGTAGGCCGGTGGAACAAGGGCCCGAACATCTGGTTCGGTGTCGGCCTCCAGGCTGAGGAGTGCTGGGACAGGCCCGTCCTTAGGACCCAGGCAATGCTGACGGCAATAGGAGGATAAGAAACGGACGGTTCCCGTGGTCCAGTCTATGATGGGGTTGTGAGCCTGGAACCAGGGCAGTCCCAGGATGATAGGACAGAGTGGAGAGGCAATAGCATCCAGTCGCAGATGCTCCTTGTGACCATCCAGGGTGCAGGAAAGCAGAGGGGCCGTCTCGTGCGTAACTGCTCCGGATTTGATGTGTGATCCGTCGGCCAGGCGGATCACTAATTTGTGAGCCTTGGGTTGCAGGGGGATGTGGTGTTGTGCCGCAAAATCCAGATCAATGAAGCAGCTGCACGTCGACGAAGTAACTAGACCTAAAACGCCGTGTTGTGGTGTAGGGGGACGTTGGGTTCCGAGTGTTTAATCACTAGGCGGACCGGCTGCCTAGTGTGTAGTTTAGGCCTCGTCAATGCGTGCTCTGCCGGGGAGACGAAAGGACGTGGGACCTACCAGTGTTCCTCGTAGACGCTGACCTACGATAACGGAGAGGTGAGACAGGATAGTAGGACCCTGACGGGACCAAGGTCCGAGTGTTGGGG
>BLSH010277172.1:240471-275686 GCA_018402905.1 Glandirana rugosa | reverse complement strand
AGGGCCTGTGCGGCGGAAGTTTGTCTGCTCCCTTCTTACTGAACACATCTATAAATGCATGGTAGGCCGGTGGAACAAGGGCCCGAACATCTGGTTCGGTGTCGGCCTCCAGGCTGAGGAGTGCTGGGACAGGCCCGTCTTTAGGACCCAGGCAATGCTGACGGCAATAGGAGGATAAGAAACGGACGGTTCCCGTGGTCCAGTCTATGATGGGGTTGTGAGCCTGGAACCAGGGCAGTCCCAGGATGATAGGACAGAGTGGAGAGGCAATAGCATCCAGTTGCAGATGCTCCTTGTGACCATCCAGGGTGCAGGAAAGCAGAGGGGCCGTCTCGTGCGTAACGGTTCCGGATTTGATGTGTGATCCGTCGGCCAGGCGGATCACTAATTTGTGAGTTTTGGGTAGCAGGGGGATGTGGTGTTGTGCCGCAAAATCCAGATCAACGAAACAGCTGCAGGCGCCAGAATCAAGGATTGCCGGCACCGTGATAATCCCTCCAAGAAGCTGCAGAGACAAAAAGATGGTGAGATGGGCACGGGAGTTACTTGGTACATCAGATGCAGAAGATAAGCACTTACCGCGATTTGCGGGGCATGTCCGAACCATATGACCAGGTTCTCCACAATAGAGGCAAAGACTCAACTGAAACCGACGTTGTCTTTCCTCGCTGGAGAGTGATGGTCGAAGCACCCCAAGTTGCATGGGCTCCGAGCAGTCTGGAGGAGAGGAGGAGGAGGTCGTTGGCCGGAAGGCCGGCGGAGTCGGGTAAGTGGGACGCAGTTGTCCGGAGGACCTCTCAGCGCGCCGTTCTCTGATGCGCCGGTCTATGGAAATGGCCAAGGTGACCAGCTCTTCCAGGGTTTTAGGAATTCCCACTCGGGCCAGCTCATCCTTTACCGAGTCCGACAGCCCCATGCGAAACTGGAACATGAGTGCCGCACTGCCCCATGCGGTGTCTGAACTCCAGCGCCGGAATTCGGCGGCGTAATCTTCCACAGGGCGGGGCCCTGCTGGAGGTTGTACAGGGTGGCTTCCGCAGTGGCGGCAAGATGGGGGTCGTCATAAAGCTGCGCCATGGCCAGGAAGAAGGCTGCAGCGGAAGCAACTTCGGGGGCATTCTGCTCCCACATTCGGAGGGCCCAGGCTTGGGGTTCACCCTGCAACAGGGAGATCACAAATCCAACCTTGGTGCTCTCAAGAGAGAATGTCCGTGCCTGGAGACCCAGATATAGGTCGCAGGCACTCCGGAAGACCCGAAACTTGCGCCGGTCTCCAGAGAATTTTTCCGGCAGTGGGACCTTGGGCTCTGAAGGTAGGGCCACTATGGTACGTGCAGCTGCGGAACCGGAGGTCTGGGCGGTAGATAGTTCCTGCACTCGCTCTTCCAACCGGGTGTATCCCTCTTGGAGATTCTTGACGGCCTGAGTGAGGCCAGCCAGATGGGTGCATAAGTCGTTCCCTGCGCAGACTCAGTCATGGCTGCTCGTTTCTGTTACGTACCTGACGGTGGAGTCTGTCTTGTGCAGGGAACAACCGCTCTTGCGCACCTGATTCAAGGATCCCTGGTAGTGTAGACAGAGGCCCGAGAGTGCGGGATGGCACGAGGGCTGGATGGTCACTGATGATGTAGTGAGGTTCCAGGAAGTCGTGCAGATAGAAGAGTGGTCGTGCAGGCAGGGTCGGCAACGGGCAGGCAAAGAGGTACAAAGGATCAGGCAGGCGGGTGGTCAAGTTCAGGCAAAGGTTCGTTAACGGGCGGGCGGCAGAGGTACAGAGGAGTAGACAAGCGGATGGTTGTGGATAGCCGGGGTCGGTGCAGGTAGCGGACAACAGGTCAAAGCAAGCCGGGTCAAACAGGAAGCAGACGAACACAGGAACAGGTGGCGGGAGCTGTGGCTCACAGGTCGCGGACGCTGTAGAACGAGCAGCAATTCAATGCAGGAGTCCCTGGGTTTAAATAGGCACCGTTTGGCGCCGTCTCCGGTGCGTGCGCGTGCACAGGCGCGCACGCGGGTGCGCACGGGAGCGCGCGCACCACCGCGGAAACGCCCAGAATACTGGCAACAAGCTTATTTTTCCTAACAGTACCAGCCTTAAACCGTATTTTTTAGCTGATCTAACACATGCCTAAAAAAAATACCAGCCTTCAACCTTCCCTTATAGCCAGTCCAACATGCCTGAAAAAAGTACCAGCCTCCAACCTCCCCTTTTATCTTATACAACACATACAAAAAAAAATACTGGCCTCCAATTTCCTCTATAGCCAGTCCAACACACATCTAAAAAAATACTAGTCTCTAACCACCCTATAGCTAGCCCAACACATGTCTGAAAAAAAAGCACCAGCCCCCAACCTCTCTTTTTAGCTGATACAACACATGCCTGAAAATAAAATATTGGCCTCCAACCCCCCTCTATAGCCAGTCTAGCACACAACTGAAAAAATACCAGCCTCCAAACTCCCCTTTTAGCTTATACAACACATGCCTAGCCTTAGCAGATCTAACACACACTGAGAAAGAAATACCAACCTCCCCTATAGCTGCTCCAACACATGCCTGAAAAAAGTACCATCCTTCCCCTATAGCTGATACAACACATGACTAAAAAAAAAATACCAGCCTCCAACCTTCCTTTTTAGCTGATATAACACATGCCTAAAAAATACTGGCCCCCAACCTCCCCTTATAGCCAGTCCAACAAACACCTTAAAAAAAGTACCAGCACCCCAACCTCCCCCTTTTAGCTTATACAACACATGCCTAAAAAAGTATCAGCTTCCAACCTTCCACTATATATAATCCAAGACACACCTAAAAATACTGGCGTACAACCTCCCCTTATAGCTAGTCTAACACATGCCTGAAGAAATACCAGCCTCCCTTTTTAGCTGATCTAACACATGCCTAAAAAAAATACTGGTCTCCAACCTCCCCTATAGCCAGTCTAGCACATGCCTGAAAAAATACTAGCCTACAACCTCGCTTTTTAGCAGATCTAACACACATCTAAACAGAATTAGCAGCCTCCAACCTCCCCTATAGCTAAAGTAACACACACTTAAAAAAAAAATACTGGCCTCCAACCTCCCTTATAGCCAGTCCAACACACGCCTAAAAAATTACCAGACTCCAACCTCCCCCTATAGCTGTTCCAACACACCAGGGGTGTTGATAGTAGGGGTGGGGGGACCAAGGATGTCCTTGGTTTCAGCCTGGTCGCATGCCTTCCAAATCTTCTGTCGTGTGGAAAAAAAATATCTACGGTCCTGTAAGTTTTGCAGAGGAAGTTGATGACACCTGTGGCCTTTGCATTTCTCCCCATCTGCTGCTGGTGAAAGAGAATCCACAATAGAGCTTCTGGTCCCCTTCTGATAATTCTGTCTTCAGTTCTAGTTTGGCAGAATCAATGATTTCCTCTATTGCCATCTCTGTCATCAGGTCTATCAGTGGGCACTGTGAAGAGAAGAAACATTATTACTGAAGATTATGTACAATGATGGCCTTTCTATGAAAAATTACTATAAACACTCAGGTTCTGGAAGAATAAAGAATGCAGAACATTGAACAGTGCACTGCCATGGTCCCATGTGTGGTTCAAATACTTACTGTGCTCATGGTAAATGGTTTGCTTACTTCCCCAGCCTCCAGTTCCACCCAGTCTAAGCTGTTAAAAATGGGTGGCTTCACAGATCTTTAACAAGAATCTTTCTCGTTTCTGGGCATTTGCATAGGAGCTGTAGAAATATACAAAAACATTTGGTTATCCATGGTGCAAAGGCAATAACTATGCAATTTTACTTTTATAATTACTAATAAAATAGCCATTTTTTGCTGGCTACAGATGGTGTTTACTTATGTTGTCCTCTAGGAGGCCCATATTGGGGTGGGGGGGGGGGGGGGGTTGTGGTTGTTTGCCACCCTCCACCCAAAAAAAAAAAACACCAGCTGTCACTGGTAGAAAGTGGAGTCTCTTACCTTTGTCTGGAAGGTACCATATACAGGAGTGAAGAATGGGCTGCCATGGACTTCCTTCAGTATGTTGCTCTCGTTGAGGGCATCTCCCATCTCACTATTCATTTCTTTGTGAGGAAGCTGTTGCTCTTGAAACTAAATTTCACGACCCTGATATCTGCTCTGTTATATAAAGTTAAACACCCAATTGAATGTTCAGTTAAAATCAGGTAAATACATTGCAGATGCATTGAAACAATATATAAGTCTTAGTTTGTTTTCATTAAAAAGCAACAACAGCCTTAATAGAGAAGCCTGTCCCCCTGAAGCAGTGGTCTTTCTACAGAGGTTTTATGCATCCCTTTCCAAATCAGAGCCTGGAGCTCTCCAATCAGCATGAGCTTTCTGATTGGAGAGCTCTAGGTCTGGTTCATGGGGGGGGGGGGCTGAAGAACCACTGTAGAGGCACCACTGCTTCACAACAGAGAGCAAGTGCCCCGCTCTGTAACATGCTGGCAAGGTACATGCTTTTCTACTTTGCTATTAGCTCAATAATCAACTTTTTTTTTTTTTTTTATCTTTCCAGTATTTCTTTAGTAGTATTTCTTTAGTAGTCTCAAAATCTATTTTTTAACTCTTGGTGCAGTCTAAACCCAAAGCACACCTACAATAATTAACCAACAGTGCCTGTAATATGACACTATCAGAGCTTCAGACAGGAGAAGCTGATGATATAATGTTGTATAAATAATTTTTCTCTGTACTTTCTCTCTGTCATGCTGGCAGTTGGGTATGAATATTTCCAGTCTTCCTGATTTTAACTTTCAGCTGGTATGTAGGGGATGATGGGGACTTAAGCCTGGTACACACGGTCGTACGAAAACGGTCGTACAACAGCTTGTTGTACGATCATCCGACCGTTAGTACGTGCGATTAGAACAGCCAACATGCTGTACAACAGAAGTTGGATGAGCAGACTAGAAAACTTTTGTTGTACAACAAGCAGTCGTATGACTGTTGTAACAATATAAATATACATAAATTGCGCTTGTGTATATATTAGTGCCTCCAAACAATCGGCACATCTAGTGCATATGCATTAATTGTATATAACAATAAACATGAAGAAAAAATAAAAAAGAAAAAAGGATGAAACGATGAAAAATAGGTGAAAAAAGTGCATGTGCATATATTCTTAGTCCAAAGTTCAATCCACTGTAAAGATATTGGTGCAATAGGAAGGTAGACCTCATCCAGATAACATATAACCGACAAATATCCACCACACCACCAATTCCGTGATAAATTCTCCACCAATTAAGATGTGTCCATACCGAGACCCCTGGACCCCCTATTACGGGGGGTCAGGGGACGCCTGTGTGGATATTAAGCTTCCACTAAGCCACAGGTGCCGGCATCCTCAGCAATGTCTCCCAGATATGTTTACCACTCCGTTGTGCTCAACAAAGACAGAAGGGCCACAATGGTGTAATACCGTTTAAAACCAAAAAGTTTATTAAAAAATATATATTGCACTTACAAATTTCCAGTGATAATAGCGCAGGTAACAGATATTTTGTCCAACTGTAGATTCAGCGGTGACCTGGAGACATCACTTCCGCCCTATCGATTTCGTCACAAACGGACGTCTTCTGGGGCATGAAGGATGTCTCCCATCATTGCATTAAATAGCAACCTGCATGTTTTAGTGGGCCAATCTCCGTGCTCACTTGGAACTGCCCATCCCATATCTCACATCGGGATTGCACACATGCGTACATTGGAATGTGCACAGTCACGTCACCACGACGCGACATGTACGGCAGCTTGCACTCTGTGACAGCGATGTTGGTGGTCATTATTGCACTCACTGACAGGAATCCTGCAGGTTATTATTGCATTGTTGGGTTTACCTATTGCATTAACTGACACCACTGCTGGAGGTTAATATTGAATTCACTGATACCAATGTTGGGGGTTATTATTACACTTAGGGACAGCAATGTTGGGGGCCATGATTGCACTTACTGACACCAATGCTGGGGCACATTATTACACTCATTAAAACCAATGTTAGGGGGCACTATTGCACTCAATGACATCAATGCTGGGGGTTAATATTGCACTCACTGACACCAATGCTGGGGGTAATTATTGCACTCACTGATACCAATATTGTGGGGTCATTATTTAATTTACTGGCACCAATGTTTGGGGTCATTATTGCACTCACTTACACCAATGTTGGGGCTCATTATTGCAATCACTGGCACCCATGCAGGGGGTAATTGTACTGTCATGTCTTCAGTGTGCATTGTAATATGCTGCAAAAAATGCAGCAGGACTGAAATGTTTGGTTGTTGACGTTCAAGCATGTGCTGCTATTGCGCGGCCCTCAGAAAGTGTCTGGGTCACACTTGAGGCCTTCTATGATATTCAAGTGGACCACCATTTATCATAAATTAATTATAAAGTGTGGCACTTTAATGCTAATGCACACCCAACTGGTTACATATATATTTATATAACAATAATCAATTTACAATGTATATATATAAGTGTCCAGTGATAGTGGCTACACTCCACATTCCTCCCCCCATCAACCCAGACTCAGCACCAGGTGGTGGGGAGAGGGGACTGACGCTGGATTACAATGAGCAAGACAAGCTAGAGCTAACCTTCCACACACAGCTTCTGGCGTAGCCTGCTCTGCAATCTATGGATGGCATGTAGGGTCTTAACTGGGAGGCAAAGCCACAGTGAGAGTAAGCCTGAGAAGGACTATTTTATTTGCCTGATGATTAACCCCTGGTAAAGCACCAGCTGGACTTATAAAGTCCTCCAAATATGGCACCGGGGGGGGGGGGGGGACAGACAAGTGGAGCTTCCGCTTTTGGGTGGAGCTCTGCTTTAAACTCATCTTACCCATCAAAGTGATTCTAAACATATGTAGCGGGTGCTGTGGGCACGCATCTTCCTCCGACCGCTGCTGGGATTCACACACAAGCTCTCAGGGAGAGACACAGCCTTTCAGCTCCTGCGTGGGAATCCCCCCCCGCCCCCCACCATCCTCCTCTCACCGTGCAGTGAGTGAGACACACACACAGACAAAGCTGCTCACTCTGCTCCCTCCCCTCCTTCAGGGGTAGTGTTACACATATTTTTCTCTTGTTAGTAAAACAACAAGTATGTTATACTTACCTGCTCTGTGCAATAGTTAGCATAGAGCAGCCCCCAACTTCCTCCTCTTGGGCCCCCCCCGCCAGTGCTCCTGGCTTCCCTCTCAGAGTGCCCCCCCATAGCAAGGCACTTGCTATGATGGCGCTTGCCAGGGCTCACTCTCGAGCCTTGCTGTCTGTGTCTATTGACACAGGCAGCGGGACCCCCCCCCCCCTGCTCCCATATCACTGGCTGTAACTAGGCAGCGGCGCTTGCTACTGTATCTGAGCCAAGGGGAGGGAGTCTTTGCTCTCATGCACATCGCTGGATCAATGACTGGACTCGTGCAGTAGGTTTTTTTACCTTAAAGTGGTTGTCATCTTGTGACAACCACTTTAACCTACAGGTAAGCCTATGATAAGGCTTACCTGTAGGTGCCCTGCATATCTCCAAAACCTGCACGGTTTAGGAGATATGCAGTGTGCTAGCTGTGCCAACGTCATTTCGGCACATGCGCAGTGAAGAAACGGCCTCCGAGCCAGTCGCAGAGCCGGAGATCGAGACCCCGGAAGGAAGAGGGGCTGAAGATGAACGCCGCCAGCTCAGGGGGTAGCGATGGACGTCGCTGGCTGCGTTTACAGGTAAGTGGCACATAATGGACTACTATGCGGTGCAATTACTTTATTGTCCAATCAAAGGCTCAGGAGGGTTAGAGATGTGGTGGTGAAGTTACTGACCTAATTGCACTGTCTGGTAGGGATTCCTGAATAACAAGGCTGGTTGAACAGAATAGGTAAAGCAATACACATATACAATATGTGTATCAACGGTCTAAAGAAGCCCACTATGAGCAGGAGAAACAGTTCTGATTGCGTATGTGATTTTCCTGTGTGCACTTGGATAGTGCACTTACTTTGTAAGTGTGTTTTTATATTTTTGTTTTAATAAAACGCTCAATGCTTCACGCTATGTTTTGTTTTGGTTTATTTTCTGTTTACAATCTTTTATTAGAAGGTCGTCATACAAAAATAAATTCTGTCAATAGTATCAAATGGTTACAAAATGTCGTCGTAACAGATTATTCAGGCAGAAAAGGGTACACGTAATCAAAAGGCAGTATTTAATGAAAATTTACAGAATGAATGGGAATAAACATGATATTGCTGTGAGAAAATCTTGGAACATAAAATGGGTACAGGAGTGTCAAGAGATGAGGTCAGGTACACATTTGTCCCATAGAGACCATTTCTCTTCAAATATATGCATACTATCTTGAACAGAGTGGTACATTCTTTCAGTTAGTTTTACCATAGTCATTCTGCTCAAGACTTGTTGCCAAGGTAGAGAGGGGGACAACCAGTTACATGCTATCATCCATTGCACCAAGCTCAATAATGAGAAAACAAGTCTGGAGCAGGATTTAGACAACTCAGGTATGTTCTGGTAGAGAATACATATTTGAGCACTAAGTGTGATATGTTTGTTAGTAATTTGAAAGATTTTTTCAGAAGTGTTTTTCCATATATGGTCTAGGTGGCGACATTGCCAAAAAATATGGTATAGGGTACCTGTTTCATTACAGTTTCTAAAGCAAGATTGGGAAACACTTGGGTAAAATCTGTGTATTCTATCTGGTGTCATATACCACCTTATAAAAATTTTGGTTGGGGTTTCTTTAAAGGCTGTAGTTCTATTGCTCTTACGCATGTTATCAATTCTAAGATTCCATTCCTTAGGTGTAAAATTGCAGTTCAAATCTTGTTCCCATTTTAGCATAGCTTGCTACTTATTGGATTGGGAGAAATTATTAAGATATTTATAAAAGGATGAGATTAAGCCTTTTCCTCTAGGAGTTTCCATGCATATTTGTTCAAATAATATATATGGAGAGGTAGGTAAAGAGAGGTATAGGCTGCGGAAGAATTCTGTGATACGATTATATTGTGCTTCAAAGGAGGGGTGTAGATTGTATCTTTCTACCAATGTACTGAAAGGGAGAAGAGAGCCATTCTCAACAAAGGCTTTATAGGTAAGGAGATTCAAGGATTTCCATAATTGAAAGGTAGAGTTTTGTGTGGGGTGTCTTAGGAAGTCTGGGTCCCCTAGGAACGTGAATAGTGGGGAGGGGTTGGACATAAGTTTGAATGGCTCTCTGATTCCCAACCAAAACTGAAGAAGGTGCGAGACTATAACATTGCGTTGTGAGAATTGTCTCGATTTGGTTTTAGGAGACCACAAGAATCCTTGAATGTTATGAGGCTGAATAGAGTTTGTTTCAAAGTTTAGCCAAGGGATATCTGATGAGCCAGAAAACCACTGTGTGATGTGGGTGAGTCTTGTGGCTGTATAGTATAGCCAGATATTAGGCAGTCCGGCACCTCCCTCACCCTGGGGTCTATAAAGTAAATCAGAGTTACATCTAGGTTTCTTGCCTGCCCATATAAATTTATTAATCTCTCTTTGAATAGATAATATTTGATATTTTGGTATGTTGATAAGTATTGTGCGAAAATAAAAAAGGATTTTTGGAAGGATAGTCATTTTTATTGCACATAGGCGTCCTAGGAATGAGATGTGGAAAGAGGACCATAGTTTCAAGAGGCTTTTGATTTGGGAAAATAAGTGAGGGAAATTGTGCTGGTATAAGGAGTGAAAATGAGGAGTGATGTGTATACCAAGATATTGCATGGTTTGAGTGCACCAAGTAAAATTATACTGACTTTTGATACTGGATATTGTCTTCGGGGGAAGGTTGACTGGGAGGAATGAACATTTGGCTTGATTGATGCTTAGTCCTGAGATCAAGTGAAAAAAGTTTAGATCATTGAATAAATGAGGGAGTGACGTGGCCGGTTCTGAAAGAGTTAGAATAGCATTGTCAGCGTATAGGCAGATCTTATATTCCTTAAGATTTTTTGCATAACCAATGATATTGGGGTTATTCCTTATAGAGCATGCCAGGGGTTCTATGGCGAGGGCAAAAATAAGGGGTGAGAGGGGACAACCCTGTCTGGTTCCTTTATTCAAAGTAAAAAATTCAGAGTTGACTCCTGGGATTTTAATTCTAGTCTGTGGTTCACTATATAGGGCTTGAAAACCGTGGAGGAACTCATTGGAGATGCCAAACCTATCTAAAACAGTGTCTATGTATGGCCAGCTGACACTATCGAAGGCCTAATTGATGTCCAAACTAAGAAGACCAAGTGGACGGGAAAATAAGTTGGAGTCCTGGACGATGTTAGTGACTAGTCTTATGTTATCAGTGATAAGTCTGTAGGGCATAAATCCAGTTTGGTCATGGTGAACCAGATTTGTGATAACCTTAGCTAGACGATCTGCCAAAAGATGACCAAAGATTTTGACATCATTATTCAGAACTGAGATGGGGCGAAAATTTTGTGGGAGGGAGTGATCTTTATGTGGTTTAGTGATAAGGGACATATTAGCCAATAGCATCTCTTTCGGAAAACTACCACCGCCCAATATGTGATTAAATAGATTGCAGAGATGAGATGAGATTATAGAGTTCATTTTCTTGTAATAGGTGGTAGAGTACCCGTCTGGTCCGGGGGCAGTGCCTGTTTTGAGCGAAGAGATGATATTTTCTATTTCCTGTTTAGTACAGGGGGCGTTAAGTGATGCAATTTGTGAGGGTGATAGAACTGGTAGTTCAATATTGTTGAGCCAGTCTATTGCAGATTGAGGTGGGGCAGTATTGGGGTGGGATAGTAGGTTTTTGTAAAATTCTACAAAATTTTCTTGGACTTGTTGTGGGTGAGTGACCATGTGCCCATTTTTATCTCTAAGTTTGTAGATATGTGGGGTTTTTGGCGTTTGATTACGTTTTTTTAGCAAATGTGGAGGAGGTAGAATTTCCATGAAGGAGGAATCTGGCTCTGGAGAATCTTAATTGTTTTTCAGCGTCGTCAGATAGGAGCATATCTAATTCTTGTCTTTTAAGCTTAATTTGTGATAATATATCTTGTGAGCATGGGGAGTTGATTTTATGATATAGATTATTGAGCTCTTTAGTTAAGTTTTGTATCATGATCGACTTTTCTTTTTTCTTTTTAATAGCGATGTCTATAAGAAAGCCCCTGATGACAGCCTTGTGGGCCGTCCATAAGGTAGTTGGGGAAATATTGTCTACATTGTTGATTGTAAAGTATTCTTGAATATTTGAGGTTAATTGGTTAAGGGTAATGGGGTCTGATAGAAGGGAATCATTTAGTCTCCAGTTATATGGAGAGGGAAAGAGACCTATGGCTGAAGTGGTGAATGAAACTATGTGGTGATCAGACCATGGGCAAGGAATAATAACAGAGCTGGATGAGTTTGCTAGGATGATAGGTGTGGTGAAGATATAGTCCAGTCTAGCAAAGCTATTGTGCGGTGCTGAATAAAAGGTGTAGGCTTTAATGCCTGTATTGTGCGTTCTCCATACATCATTTAATTGCAGATTGGTAAGTGATTTGGAGATAGATTTAGTAAAGCATTTAGAGGTGGGTGTTATATTACTTCTATCCAGATGGGGGAGTCACCTCATATAATAAGGTGTGTAGATACGAGATTTTCTAATTTGTTGAAGAATGTTTTAAAGAATGTGGACTGGGCATCATTTGGGGCATAAACTGATGCAATAGTCAGGGAGCGTCCATTGATCTTGCCTTTTATAATCAAAAAACAACTTTCAGGGTCTCTGAATATATGTTGGACATCTAAAATAATAGAATTCCTAAGATGGCGACTCCTTTTGTTTTATTGGAGTAAGTGGAGAAAAAGACCTGGTTGTATGACTTATCAAAGTTCGAAGGGTGGTTGGTTGTAGAGAAGTGAGTTTCTTGTAATAGTATTATATCTGCTCCTATTCTTTTGTAGTGTCTGAAGGCCTTTTTCCTCTTATGTGGTGAGTTTAATCCTTGTGCATTATGAGATATAATTTTAAGAGTCTTCATGGTTAATTAAGGTTGTAAGGCTATGGATGAATATAGAGAGAAGGTAGCAACATATAATGTCATAAGAGGAGAACAGGAGGTAGGGCAATGTGATTAGGAGTATAACTAGGCATGGAGTTAAGTATACACCTGAGTTTAAAGGAAAGAGATTGTATAATGAAATAATCTGTACGAATGTTATTTCCCACTGACAGCATAAGAAATGTACTTTTAAAAACAACGTTATGTGTTTGCGAAGTTGAGTGTATATCAGCATTTTAGACCTTCTATGAATACCTATAAGTACAAAAAGGCGAAGAATAATACTTTTAGTCTTAACAAACAAGGGGTCGGAGGAACTAGTTTCAACTGACCGTAAACATTTTTTATTTGGACTAAATCGTCCAAGTCTCAACCGCGAGTCGAGTAACCAACAAAGGCTGACCCAGAGGCGTATGCATGTAGGTTGTATGCTGTTGAAAGATGATAGTAAGCAAAAAATGATTATGTTCCAAAAGGGAACAGACCACATACACCTCTGCATAGTAACTCGCGAGTGAGAGGGGGACAAACCAGCTACTCCATCCGACCGGACGGCATTTTGTAGTATATAGTGAAACGTGCACGCAATATATAGTTGAAATGTACCTAAAAAAAAGTATGAGTCCAAAAATATTCAAAAATATATACCGTATATCAATAACTATGTGGATGGCTTTGTAATATTGTCAGATGGAAGCATTTTTATCCAAACTCTCTTAGCCTATCAATGAGGTCAGTGAAAGTGGAACGTCAGAGATAGGCCAAGTCTGTAATCAATATTAAGTTGCTATAATGCATATATGTTTGATTAAATATAACATAGCAAAGGGATGAAAAACCTTTGTGGCCAGCCTTTCTCATGCCCAGCAAAGCCCATGCCTAAGGGAAGTCATGGAGATGGTAGTTAGAGTACGAAGGTGTTGAAATAGGAAAAAGGAATCCACTAGCAAAAACCGAGGAAGGCTGGTCACACTTCACAAAAGTTTGCAGAGATGTAACAGTGCTTAGATGGGTTAAAACAAAAAGGCCACTAGGTGGCAACAAAGTCAAACATAAGCCATGTTAGGCCCAAAGTCTATAGAAAGACAAAAAATAAACCAAGTGATTGGCTAAAAAGAAAAAAGAAAAAGTAAAGGGAAGGGACAAAAATACTTTTCAAACTTGCGTTTTGATTAATAATGTTCTTGTATCACGGTGTGAAGTAGCAAAGTCATCTCCTTTCTTCATGCAGGTCTTGAAAATTATAATAGGGGGATGAATATTGTGAGAGAAATGAAAAAAAAAAAAAGAAGGGAACAGGAGAAAATAAAAATGTATAAAGTTAGTCCGCATATCTGTTGACATCTTTATATCAAGTAGAAAAGATATGGAGATATATGAATGCTAGATGCGGTGATTTCCAGGAGACTCTCTGTTGCGTCTTTGATCCCTGCGGGAAGCTGGGGTGGACCATATAGAAGAGGGTCTTGGGGATAGAGGGAGACGCAGTGTGGGTTCTGGATCCAGGAGACCAAGCTTAATAAGCAAATCTTTGCCTTCGGAGAGGTTATAGACTGTATGAACTGTGCCATTATGTGGAACCGACAGTTTAAATGGAAAGCCCCATCTGTAGCAGATGCGTGCGTTCTGTAAAACAGAGGTAACCTCCTTCATACCTCTCCTGCGATCCAGGGTGGCAGGGGAGATATCAGGGAAAATTTGAATTCTAGCCCCGTCCATGTTGATATTAGGTGAATTCCTTGCTGCCCTCAGGATCTCCTCTTTGATAAGGAAGTCTTTTAGACAGAGGACAATATCTCTAGGGGGCTTGTCCGAATGTGGTTTAGGGCGTAGGGCTCTGTGAATTCCGTCGCATAAAAATGCATTATCCTCCTTGTCAGGGATGAGCGAGTGAAATAATTTTAGGATTGCAGGGGATATTTCTGTGATAGATTCAGGGACCCCGCGAATGCGCAAATTATGTCTGCGATTCCGGTTATCCAAATCCTCAATTTGCGTCTGAGCATACGCAAAATTTTCAGCAAGTTGTTCAAAGTCCCTTCTGAGGTCATTGTGGGCTAATGTTAATTCGTCATGTTTGGTTTCTAGTATATCAGTTCTACTGCCCAGCGAGGATATTTCCTGCGACAATGCGTTTGTGGCTTTACTTATTTCAGTATGAATTTTGTTAGCCAGCTTTTCATAAATCACAGATAAACTGTCATCTAAGTCAGCTTTGGTCAGTGATCCAGGTTGGTTTTGGGATGAGATGTACTCACTGTTATGAGGAGAGGATCCCTGGGATGCTGTGGTTTTGTCCTTGGGTTTGTGTGCAGCCTCATGCTGCAGTGAAACGGCGCCATGTTTGGACATCTTGTTCTTTTCACAGAGGGAGGAGGTAGTTTGTTAGATGGCTTTGAGGGCGGCTAGAGCGTGATCCTCTCCTTCCAGGCATGCACGAGGGGTTCAGGCAGGGGTGCAAGATGGTTTTGGGGTCTTTAGCTGATTTTTAGACCCTGTTTAGGCCGTCAGGTCGGACAAAGCCGGCGGAGCTACTAGCAGGCATGTCCTGTCAGCATCGCACCACGCAAGCGCCCCGTTTTGGTTTATTTTCTTAAGCTTAACTGCAAGCTTAAAGCAGAGTTCCACCCATCTTTTCTTCTTGTAAAGTCTTAAAGGTATTGCAAGCACTTTTACCAATGGCTAATTTTCTTTTTGTAATTAAATACCTTTTTTCTTCATTTGTTAGCAGCACTTCCAGTGTGGCCACCTAGGCGATTACGTCACTAGGTAATTTGCAAGGGCCTCTGGGATAGCTGCGTCATGAATCCCAGGAGTCCTTGCGAATCGCCTAGTGAGGAAAACTCGTGTTATTTCCAGACTGGAAATGACGTGCAAGGGAGGACCGGGATGTCATGATTGACAGGTTTGCTACAGCAACGGGGCGGGAACTTCCCTTGCCACCGCGATTGCTATGGCAACCTGTCGGGAAGAGAGAGAGTCACTCAGTGGCTTCACTGTGCAGGCAAGAGATCAGGAGGTGCATTCTGGGTAGCCAGCTGCACCTAATCCGGGAAATAGATACCAGAGGGCTTCAGATGCCCACAGTAGACATGGACCCTGCCAGCTTCCGAGAATAAGGTAGCATTTCTTTATTTAAACATAGATTAAAAGGAATACACTATAGACACTAGCTAAATGTGGCAAATAAAGTGGAACAAATTACAACGGAGTATTAAGAAAAATTTGATTTGGGGGACTGGAACTCCGCTTTAATCATCATAACAAAACAAGTACACACATAGCCATTATCTGCATAGCTCAGCTACTATCAAAGACATGGAAAATACCAGTTTGGCTGTTAGATATTCTGTCTAGCTTGGAGTGTTTGCAGCCCTAACTGGGTGGGGTGGGGAAGGATTAGAACCCCTGCCAAGAAGACTTGATAATATTTATTCAGGCAATTCTAATTAACATACAGTATCTCACAAAAGGGAGTACACCCCTCACATTTTTGTAAATATTTTATTATATCTTTTCATGTGACAACACTGAAGAAAGAACACTTTGGTACAATGCAAAATAGGGAGTGTACAGCTTGTATAACAGTGTAAATTTGCTGTGTGAGTACATCCCTAAGTGAAAATGTCCAAATTGGGCCCAAGTAGCCATTTCCCCTCCCCGGTGTCATGTGACTCATTAGAGTTACAAGGTCTCAGGTGTGAATGGGGAGCAGGTGTGTTAAATTTGATGTTATCGCTCTCACTCTCTCATTCTGGTCTCTGGAAGTTCAACATGGCACCTCATGGCAAAGAACCCTCTGAGGATCTGAAAAAAAGACGTGTTGCTCTACATAAAAATGGCCTAGGCTGTGAGAAGATTGCCAAGACTCTGAAACTGAGCCACAGCGTGGTGGACAGGACCATACAGCGGTTTAACAGGACAGGTTCCACTCAGAACAGACCTCGCCATGGTCGACTAAAGAAGTTGAGTGCACGTGCTCAGTGTCATATCCAGAAGTTGTCTTTGGGAAATAGATGTGCTGCCAGCATTGCTGCAGAGGTTGAAGGGGTGGGGGGGTCAGCCTGTCTGTGCTCAGACCATACGCCGCACACTGCATCAAATTGGTCTGCAAGGCTCCCAGAAGAAAGCCTCTTCTAAAGATGATGCACAAGAAA
Organism: Glandirana rugosa; assembly: GCA_018402905.1. NCBI lineage: Eukaryota > Metazoa > Chordata > Amphibia > Anura > Ranidae > Glandirana > Glandirana rugosa. Next base: position 259,440 of record BLSH010277172.1, on the reverse strand, counting down.
GCCCGCAAACAGTTTGCTGAAGCAGACTAAGAACATGGATTACTGGAACCTTGTCCTGTGGTCTGATGAGACCAAGAAACACTTATTTGGTTCAGATGGTGTCAAGCGTGTGTGGCGGCAACCAGGTGAGGAGTACAAAGACAAGTGTGTCTTGCCTACAGTCAAGCATGGTGGTGGGAGTGTCATGGTCTGGGGCTGCATGAGTGCTGCTGGCACTGGGGAGCTACAGTTCATTGAGGGAACCATGAATGCCAACATGTACTGTGACATACTGAAGCAGGGCATGATCCCCTCCCTTCGGAGACTGGGCCGCAGGCAGTATTCCAACATGATAACGACCCCAAACACACCTCCAAGACAACTACTACCTTGAAAAAGGAGCTGAGGGTAAAGGTGATGGACTGGCCAAGCATCTCTCCAGACCTAAACCTTATTGAGCATCTGTGGGGCATCCTGAAATGAAAGGTGGAGGAGCGCACAGTCTCTAACATCCACAAGCTCTGTGATGTTGTCATAGAGGAGTGGAAGAGGACTCCAGTGGCAACCCGTGAAGCTCTGGTGAACTCCATGCCCAAGAGAGTTAAGGCAGTGCTGGAAAATAATGGTGGCCACACAAAATATTGACACTTTGAGCCCAATTTGGACATTTTCACTTAGGGGTGTACTCACTTTTGTTGCCAGCGGTTTAGACATTAATGGCTGTGTGCTGAGTTATTTTGAGGGGACAGCAAATTTACACTGTTATACAAGCTGTACACTCACTACTTTACATTGTAGCAAAGTGTCATTTCTTCAGTGTTGCCACATGAAAATATAGAATAAAATATTTACAAAAAATGTGAGAGGTGTACTCACTTTTGTGAGATACTGTATATATATATATATATATATATATATATATATATATATATATAAGCCCCACTGTATATCACAAAAAGAAAAAAAGCAAGTAAGGGGTATACTCACTTTTTTGAGATACTGTACATACATTTTACTTTAATAGAAGCAAATCAATGTATAAATTATACTGTCTAAATCCAAATATTTTGTTTTGTAGGGATAATGGTGAGGAAGGGTTAAAGTGGCCCTACTACCACAGAGTCACCTACAAAAAAAGGCCATCCCCGTAAAAAAAAAAGATGAAACCACATTTACCTTTCCAGTGATTTGTGTCTTGAAATGCAGCTGCTTTGCTGCTCCCAGCAGTAGTAGGTATTTGACTGATGGTAATGCTGACTTTTTGAAAGTAAGAGTACCGAAAGGCCCCTGCTTGCACCCCACAATGCAATACAAAATCCATATGCAAGCGATCAATACGCCTAAGCATTGCCATGTGGAAGGTGAGGAGGGGCGTGCCTGTGCTTTGACAAAATAAAAAGTCACTGTTTGCACAGATACTCTGGAGGGCAGTGCAGTATAATTTGATGAACAGTGAAAACTCTTCTGTAATAGTTTTGCTTTCTAACATTATGTTTTTTTATGCACAGTTAACTTTTTAATTGTTTGGTTCTCTTTATTAAAATTAAAAAAGAAAATACAAAGAATATACAATAGCAAGCATCATTTTTTTCCAGACTTAATAATCAGCAGAATTCAAAATCGTGCATTGGCAATAAATATTGCTAAGAAACACATTTTTCAGGCCTTCTAAACAGAATACAGTAGTGCCCAATTAAGCCAGATAAGGAAAATACAAACATATACAATGGCAATGCAAACATAAAAAGAAAACATTTATTTTCAGACCTAAAAAACAGCAGAATTCCAAAGCATGCAATGACAAGACATTAGCAAAGACATTTTTTTTCTACACCCTAACAAAAAGAATTCTTGAATAGTACTAGTATATCCATACATTCAATACACGAAATGTCCAAATCTTACAGTTCTCTTAGCAAACTAGAGTGCAAAGATCATTCCTTTTTACGATTCTGGATATTATCAGTTAAATCGTATGTTATCCCAACACTTCATATTCCCAATATGTGTCTGCTGTACCATGTACTTGTATGAGAAAAGTATCCTGTTCTCTCTGTATTACTTCCTTTTTTGTGAAATCCCCAGTGTTCCTGCTAGTCCCTCTGTTTTGCTATTAGAAACTGACCACACTAAGCAGGAAGGCACATGGTCAGTTCTGCATGCCTTCCTCCAATGACCGGACTTGCCCTAACACGCCCCCACTGCAAAGCCATTCAGTGAGAAGCTCAGTGTGCTGCTGCTCCCCCCAGCTCTTATGCAGCTGAGAGCACAGGGTATGTGATCACTTATAAAAATGGAGGAAAAAGTATATATAATGTTTTTTATATCTATACAAAAATGTTTTGCATTTAATTTTAACTCGATGCATTGTTTTACAAGGTGATAGTTTACAATCACTTTAAGATCCCTCCTCTTGTTGTCTCCTTAGGTCCTTCTTGGATATGTCTTTGGGCCTCTGAGATTTTTTGGGGGTCTTCTTCTATTTCTCCAACTGTTCTTTCTACAGGCTGCTTCTGTATCCTCCGAACCCTCTCAGTTCCTGTGAAATACTAAAAAAGTTGAAAAAAAGTTTACAAACGGTATTAAGTTAAGCACCGTAAGCAAATTTATACAAGATTTGATGCTTAGACATATACAGAGTTGAAAACGCCTACAGAAATGTAGTTTTTGTTTTGAATATGGCAGAGAAGGGTTAGAACCCCTGCCAGTTTTTTTTTTTTTTTGCAGTCTGTGCCCTTACTGGGGTGATTTCCTGTTCTAATGACTGCTGTCATGGTTCATTGTAAACCTGCAAAAGTTCTTGCCCATTCCCCTCTAGTATAAAACTGATCTTATTGCTGCCTGTGACCCCACTGGAGGGATTTCCCATCACTTCTTGTCCTGACAACTATTGTCATCGGGACAGGAGGTCATGGGAAAATCTCCCAAGTGGAGCACAAACAGCAATCAAATTCTGATAGAGAGGCAATTCCATTACCATGCCTTACTTTACTTAAAAGTGTTTCTTATACTTTCTGCCATATCTCCATGACTGACAAAATGGGAGACCTACCAATAGAGAGAGAGAGAGAAAACCGTAACATCTTACAGAGGCGATAACTCTTACCTAATCTATTTACATCTAAACAAAGGTTTTGGCTGGAGTTTTATTAAAGGTTCAGTACTAACAAACCACATTATGTTTGGGCGTTAACCCCACATTTTTGAGTTGTTTTTACAGCTTAAAGCGGTAGTAAACCCGCCTGCTAAAAAAAAAAAAAAAAATCCTGCAAGACAATAGCATAATATGTTAGTATGCATCGCATACTAACATATTATGAAATACTTACCTTAGAACGAGGCCCCCGATGCCCGAGTCGGTCAGTGCTAAGGACGCTGACATGTTGATCCTCCTCTTTCTTCCGGGTACGCGGCTCTGGTACTGTAAGTGGCCGGAGCTGCGTGGCGTCACTCCCGCGCATGCGCGTGGGAGCTCTTCGTTCCGGTAGCCAGCTCTGAGTTGCCGGACGCTTCGGCCGGATCATCAGAGCGCATGCGCCGCTAATGTCAGCGGATGCATGCAGGGCGAATATCTTCTAAACCATGCAGGTTTAGGATATTTTTTTTTACCTACAGGTAAGCCTTATTATAGGCTTACCTGTAGGTAAAAACAGTAGTGGGGGGTTTACTACCACTTTAAGAACAGCACACCATGTTATTCAATGGCCTCATACACAGGTTGATGTTTTTGAGCTGTAAGTGGTGTCAACGTTCTTAAGCTGTAGAACTAACGCAGGACCAGCGGGTTCGGAAGCTGCAGCGTTAGAGCATTTTTGACGCTGAGCCAGAAAAACATGCATTAGCGCTGTAGCGGCGTTTTTAGCGTTGCTGTTTTTTATTAGTTTTCCTTGGCATTGTGGGTAATTTGGGAGTGGAAAACAGCAGAGGGAAAAGAACGCGTCTTAGCACTAACTCGCAAAAACACAGCTAAACGCACATTGATGCCAATGCAAAACGCTGATGAAATTGCATTTTTAACGCCGCTTTTTCCTGGCGTCGGTACTGACATTACAGCTCCTTTTTAATAACGCCCGTGTGTATGAGGCCTATAGGGAACTTATATTCCATTTTATACTTTGAAAAAAAAATTCTTCCCAAAAGCAGCACGCTGCCCTGCCGCAGTAGCTGTACGTGGGACGGTCTGCAAACGGTTAAGCAGAACTTTTACCTGTACAGTACAGGTGAAGAAAACAGAGATTATGGCAACACTAGACACTTTACCCACCATTAATATAAAAGACAACAACATATCCCAACAGAGGATGTCCTCCTCATTAAACCCATAGTAGATAACTACCAATGGCCATTTTTCCTCTCCTTTTTTTTTTTCATCTGCAATTCTCATTAATCAATAGCCGGCACCGCAAAGTTATATAAAGGTGAAATATCTCAATATTGGTAAATACACGATGCCTTCCACGCATCTGCTATTTGCCCTAACAATCCTTATTTGCTAAAAATAATGGTTGTCATAGCAGACAGTGATTGTTATAGTTTAGTGAAATAAGCCTCAAAACTGGGAACATTTACATGTATGCTTTAAATGTCATTAGCAGCCCCTCCTACAACACATATAATGTAAATTTAGGGTTACAGAGTTCATCCATCAAGAAGTGTTTCTTGGATAAAAACATTTAACACACAAAGCCATTTGACTTTCAACTGTGATCAACTGTGGTCATTTTGATTAGCTCATTATGAAAAGAGCTTTCCTGGAGCATTTCAGTCCCTGATAGTGCAACTAAAGCAAACAATCAACTATGGGTGGCAAGGCATTGTCAAAAGATCTTTGGGACAAAGTTGTGGACAGGCTCAAGTCAGGAGATAAATACAAAAAAAATGAAAAGGCGTTATCAATGCCTAGAAGCACAGTGAAGTCTATTATTAAGAAACGGACAGTATTTGGTAAGCGCAGTACCTCCCTGGATCAGGACACCACTCCAAGCTAGATGAAAGAGCCAAGAAGAAACTGGTCAGAGAGGTATCAAGAGGCCTACAACAACTCTGAAGCAGCTGCACGCATTTATGACAAAGAGTGGTCACTGTGTACATGTGACAACAATATTACAAATTCTCCACAAATGTGGCTTGTATAGGAGGGTTGCATGAAAAAAGCCACTCCTCAAAAAAGGCCACATGCAGTTATTAATGAGCTTTGCCAAAACACACCTTGAAGATTCTGAGACCACATGGAAAAAGATGTTATGGTCAGATGAGACTAAAATGTAATTATTTGGTCTCAACACCAAACCAAATATGTCTGGTGAAACCCAATACAGCTCACCGTCCAAATAACACCATACCTACAGTAAAGCATGGAGGTGGTAATATCCTGGTATGGGGGTCTTTCTCTGCAGCAGGAACTGGAGCACTTGTCAGGATAGACGGAGAAATGGATGGGGCAAAATACTGCCAAATTCTTGAGGGAAATCTGCTGCCCTCTGCCAGAAAGTTGATTTACCTTCCAACATAACAATGACCCAAAGCACACAGCAAAAATGACCACACAGTGGTTGAAGGAGAAAATGGTGAATGTCCTTGCATGGTCTAGTCAGAGCCCAGACTTAAACCCCATTGAAAATCTGTGGAATGACTTGAAAACTGCAGTCAGCAAATTTAACTCAACTTGGACAGTTCTGTAAAGAGGAGTTGGCAAATATTGAGACATATCCCAGCAGACTAAAGGCTGTAATTAAAGCAAAATGTGGTTCAACAAAATACTGACACAAGAGGGTGATCCTTTTTCCAAATCAGTGATTCTGTTTTTGAATTTTTTTATTTTTGTCTGACATGTTTGTGTTATATCTTTCACTTGGATGTTATAAATTGCACTGAGTAAATATAGCTGGATAAAAAAAAACTGTTTCCGTCTTAATTTCAGGCTGCAAATGAACAAAACATGATTATTTTACAGGGGACAATTCTTTCCTATAGCCACTGTATACACGCAGAAAGCTGGTTATGCAGCCATATGCACATCTGGATGGTTCATAGTCAGGCTCTGTAAAAGTGTCTTTTAATCCATGGTTGGCATAGGTCCCTTCTGCTTATAATAGAATACAGACCCCGGCTCACTCTATCACACCACCCCTCCCCCCCAGGGGTCCCTGTACCTATTGTGGCAAAATACTGAAATACTGAGAGTACACACATACAGTTCAAGGAATTTTAGATATTACTTCCCTTGTGGTGATTCATCCCCAACCTCACTTGGGGGGGGGGGGAGGGTATGCAGCACCCCAACCAATGCCAACCCACAGCATGCTCATTGGCCTAACTGAATGAGTAGGTGGGATATTGTTAGACATGTGCATGACGAAAAAATGTTTTCATTTCAATTCGTTATTTTAGTTATTTAGTTTTGTTAAATTCAGTTAATTCATTCAATTTGTATTCGGAATTCGTATTCAGAATTCTTTTTATGTTTTTTTTTAATTTTCTTAGAACCTACCGATTTTTTTCTATTCAAAACATTCCAATCGATAAATTTTGATTCGGCCAAATCGAAAACTTTAGATTTTATTTTTTATTTGAATGAGGCAAAGTGAACAAACAAAAGAAAAATCTTCATCAAATGATTACAATGAACTCTTTAAATCACCTTTGGCTTAACTAAAACAGCATTATTTCAAAATGGTACTCTGATAACACACACAGTCACACATTTCAGAAACATATTTACAGTTCAAATGTAAATTTCGATTAGATTTCAATTTTATTTTTGGAAATCCAGACAAATTTTGTTTCATTATTCAAAGCATTCAGTAAACTTTGTTTATACTGTAATTCAGGTATTCGGATATATCTGAATCTCCGAATAAAAGAAACATTTATTCGGAATGAAACGAATGCACACGTCTCATTGTTTTATCTTTTTGTTGCCCCAATGAATTATCCATACAACTGGGAATAGATTATAACCCTACTGGATTTTAGATAAAGAGCACAAACAAATACTAAGTGAAAGTATAAAGTAAAAAAACCCTGTTTTTAATTTATTCATTTATAAAAAGTCGAGCTGTTTACCTGTGAAATGTGAGTTGATATGTTCTGTATAATTCCTAGACCTGATGGTTTTATGACAGATAAAGTATGAGTCATAAAACACATATGGAGCTTGGTAAGATTTATGCTATGGGTGGAGGATGAGAACTGACTATAAATAATACATGCATACATGGATTCTCCCTGTCCTGTCATCTGTCCATGTCAAAGAGTTTCAGTTCCTTTCTTTATAAATACAGAGCACTGGTGAAATGTATTCACTATTTTAATACTATTCACCCGTTGAGAATGATAAACCTAGCAAATATTATTTTTTTGTAGCACTGCCCCCTTGGGGGTTGCAAGATAAGTCAATCTGGAAAATAGTAAATGCTCACTAAGTGGGGGGAAGAAACAGATGAAGAGCAGTTGTAGTTCAATGTTCCTTGCTTGGCAGTTGAGATGATCTTCAGCTAGCTTTGTAGTTTAAATGGTATATACCAAAATTAAATGCTGATGCATCAGAACAGATCTCCAGGAAGTGTACTATGTTGTATAAAGCACTATTACTGCAGTAATACAAAGAAAGCTTCACAGTGATCACTGACTTTGATTGTGGGACTACAAATAACAGCAATTCAGTTTAGGGTATAAATGCTTGTATTCTACTTTTATCCCCAATGTTAGAAACAAGGCCTTGACTACAATGAATCTGCAGAATCAGGTTACCGTATATGTATGCAGTATCTGTAACAATGGGCTTCAGCCCGCTCACTCCACAGGATCAATGGATGTAGAGGATATATCCGCTGCTTGTAAATCTTTAATCTCTTACTTGATCTTGGAAGCAGACAGTGGCCATCAAGGATGAGGGCATCCGAAGCCCGCTCCTGTGTATTTCCGGGATTCGGTGCAGCTAGCTACCCAGCATGCACCTCCCGATCTCGCGCCTGCACAGTGAAGCTGCTGAGTGTCTCTCTCTCCTCCCGACAGGTTGCCATAGCAATGGCGGCATTGGCGGAAGCCCGCCTGTTGCTATAGCAACCTGTCAATCATGATATCCTGCTCCTTTCCTGTCTGGAAATAACGCAATATTTCGCCACTAGGCAATTCACAAGAACTCCTGGGATACATGACGCCACTATCCCAGGAGCCCTTGCAAATCGCCTAGTGACGTAATCACCTAGGCGGCTGCAGCCTGAAGTGCTGCAGAAGAAAAGTGAAAAATAGGTATTTACAAAGGAAAAAATAAATATTGCCATTTATTATAGCATTCAGGATGAGCATGACAGTAATTGGACTTCCAAAAAACGTGTGGGACTCCGCTTTAATGTAACATTGATCTTAGTTTTGATGTGTTTTTTTTTTTACCTGTTTGTTTTGCTATGCTTTGCCTGAGAATCATCACAATAATCATAGCTGCCAGTGAAGGGTACTACTTTTTTGTGTATGACAGTGAAACCCTCCTAGTGGCAGGTTGTTAAGAGAGTTCCTGCACCGGGGCCTTGTATACATTGATTCCAGAGGTGGAGGGTCTGAAACTCTGGTTCTATCACTTAGATTTTACACTCCTCAGCCTATGGGCCATGTCAGGAAACACACATTCCCTTGCCTAAGAGGGGTCCTTCAGATTCCAGTGGTCACATGCCCAGTCCATCAGGGGTTGGGCTGAACACCCAAATTCAATAATCACCAGGGTCACGAGATACAAGAAGCATGGTATCACCAGGGAACGCATCTTACCACTGCCAGGTCTGTGCCTTCATCAGGCCACCACCCATTTTCTGACCAAGCTGATCTGTCTTTGCTTCCTAGGTATAGTTAACCTCTGTCCAATAAGAATAAAGAGATTCTCCTTTTTCATCTCTTTACTGTACATAAATCTGTTGAACAACTCCATAGACAAACAATGTTCTACTGTATATGGCTGGCCAAATCCAGATTTCTCTTCCAAGAACAGGTTTTCTTTTGCCCAAACTTCCATCTATCCAGGTGGTGCCAGCTTGGAAGAGGGCAGGTGACATTCCCCAAAGGGAAAAGCCAGATATTGGGAAGTGCACCTCTGTACGCGAGTTTCCAGTGCCTGAAACATCAAACTGTCAAACTGCTCTCTATCAAAAACTCTAAGAGATTTCAAATATATATCTACAATCACTGCTACCTACCTTCTTTTTATTTCAGCTGCCATTGCAGGTCCACTTGGCTGTCAGTGTGATGGGAAATTCCAGTTGCTGATGTGGATTTGATTAGAATATAATATACAGTAGGAAGAGATATATGAAGTTCTACAAGGCACTGTTTAAACGTAAGTTTAGTCATTTCCACTAAACATCATCTTGAATAAACACATGGATCTGTAAAACCTCACATGTCCGTTATTAATAACAGTGATGTTTGTAGATGTAGAACGTATTATGCTACCAGCCAGCCTGCAACAAACCAAATTGTCCTGTCTAAAAGTTTACATTAAATTCAAGGGGCTTGGTTGGCACACATTTGCAAATATATGCGCAAGCTGCAGAGGCCGCGTCACAGCACCCCAGTGTACTGCAGTCCTAACTCTATAACTGGCATTTGCAGTAAGGAGCACATGGAAGGGCGACGCATGTCAAAAAACAAAAATTCCCAGCTCACTTGCCTGCTAGGCTGGTAGATTATCAGTCTTTAGATGTGGTCGCTGCAACATTTCTATTTTTTTTTAGGAAAAGTATATTTTCTGCAAGTCCGTGTAATGTCCTGCGGACTGAAATGAAATTGCAAGCAATGCTGTTAGTAGTGATTACCCCTGAAGCAGCCTCTGAACTATGGATCCCCTGATTCCGCATGACAATGACCCTTCTGGAAATACCACACCCTCTGACACCCCAAGGCTGAAGAAGGATTTATTTGAGATATAAATGCAAGAAGGCAAAAGCAATAAGCAACAACAGACAAATCTAAGAGAGTCCTAACTAAAGGATGGTACTAGAAGCTAAAAGGTCCTTAAAGCAGAATTTCACCCAAAAGTGGAAGTTACACTTGTTGCATCTAACCCCCCCCCCCTCCATTGCCACATTTGGCACTTTTGGGAGGAGCGGGTACCAGGTTTTGATAGGTACATATTCCCATTTCCGGTCAGATGTGCCGCAGTGTTCTGAGCCAGACGTTTGACCCCCCCCTCGCCCCGCAGCCTTCTGGGGCACATCACAGGTCCCATAAGACTACGGGACCATTCACAAAGTGCACCGTGACTCATGTATGTGCAGTAGGAAACCGGCTGTGAAGCTGCAAGGCTTCACTGCTGCTTTCCCTTATTTGTGATGCCACTGCCTGCATCCGAATTTGATTGAAGTCGGCTCTTTTGAGGGCATCGCTGGATTCCTGAATAGGCAAGTGTCCTTATATTAAAAGTCAGTAGCTACAGTATTTGTAGCTGCTAACTTTTAACATTTTTGGGGGAGCTTGCAGCTCCTCTTTAAATCTCTCCAAACCACTCCCACATGCCAGTGTAGTATTAAACATTGGGGCCCAGACTCCTGTGTTGGAGCACTCAGTCTATTTGTATCCCATAAATTCCCAAACTACGTCTCAAGATAAGGTGGCACTGTCTCTTTAAGAGGAGAGTAGGGGTATTGTAACCAGTGGCTTCTTGCTATTATGTAGTCTGTTATGAAGTCCCCTCCTGCACTTTGCCATCTGGAACCTGTGGCATGGCGGTGATTCTGACTCAGATGACCCTTTCCTCCAGTCCACAGTCTCTTCAACACTATGGCGGCCTGTGGCTTGGGGGGGGGGGCGCCATGGACTGGGGGCTACACAAGCTATCTTCTGTGAACTGTAACCCCCCCCCCCCCCCAAATGCAATAGAGATGAGAAAACACAGGTGTTTGCAATCCAAATCAGGAAAGCAGCCAAAGATGACAACGTTCCTCCTCCATAGATATAGCGGCAGCGAGTCATCATTGTCATCCTAGGACAGGAAGGTTCTTACTGGCAAGATTACCAGATGAAAATAAAGAAGAAAAGCCTGAAAAATTACTGAAAAGCTGCAAGATATATTTTTTTGGTTTTAAGTGTTAAATATATATGTACTGTATATGATCTACTCATTCAGCGGAACTCTTCATGCTCACACCAGTGCCAAAAACAAAAGCACATACGCGTTTTACTTGAGATTGTAAAATTTATTGACACCTTTGAACTTTATCATCTTTACCAGAAAGGTGTGTAAGAGCAGAAGACAAAGCAATAAACAGAATCTAGTGAAACTGCATTATCTAACTCACTTCTTTAACTATTTTAGCAATAAAACCAAATTCAAACTCATTTTTGGTTTACAAGGCTGTTATGATGCTTCTTAATTTTCTTTGAAAGGCCAGTAAAATCTGACGTTGTTGGTGCTTGTTTTAAATAATGAGGTTCCCTATTAATTATAAAATCTCTACAACTACTATATAAGGACCTACTCATACCATCGTGTTAGACATAACACATATGTTTTCCCCAAAGCGGATAATGAGTTTTTAACACATTTTTAATGCATTATATTGAATTTAAATGCAATGCAAGATGCGTTTTACATGTATTTTCTTCTTGCATGTACATGGGAAATATGGACATGTGACATGAAAAACACACATTAGAAGGCATATTGCATTTTAAAGCATTTTTTCATACATTGCTTTTGACTATAACTGTATTGTTAATTTTTGGCAAATTACAAGCAGGACTTTTCAATGGAATTACAGTGATACCTCAGTTCACAAACTTAATTCGTGAAACGATTCTGGTCGCAAACCGAGGCAAATTTTCCCATAGGGTTCAATGTAAATCAGGTTAATCCGTTCTGAACTTTTTTTTGTTTATATAAATATACAGTAAAATTATGAAATGTATGTACATAAAAAGGATTATAAACATGTATTACATACGGTCTTTTACATAAAGCTGACCTCTTTCATGCATTTTCCCCCTGGACAAGCACTAATAAGATACTTTGGGCTGGTGGTCCTGAGGGGATATACTCTGCTGTTTAGACATTAATCAGAACAGGACCTGTTTTCAGTGGCATATGATGGCCATTATATAGCTACCTGCTCCCTATTCAGATCTGTGATCATAACACCTGACAGAAATCTTTCATTTCTGACTTCCATTGCAGCTCTCAGATGTGATGAGACTGAATGCTGAGAGCCACAATGAAAGCTGTTATTAAAAGAAATGAAAAGCTGTTTGGCAATAAACCAAGTCCCACCTGTCACAATGCCCGCACACCACTGTGGCACCATGGCACGCTTTGCTGGTTCCCAGTATTTCAATGTGTTTATTCATATACATAATTGTTTGTAGCACCTCTTAGCAGTGGTTGATAAGCCAGTTTCCGTGCCAGGAAGCCTACTGCAGATATTGAGGCTGAGGGGTTGGGCCACCTCTACCTTGTAGCCAAGGCACTCACTAACATATTGTGACCTCTGAGCCTTTCAGTTTGTGAAAGGCCATGTTGCTTAAACATCACAGCCCATTGCTGGTTTACCTAGTCCACTTGTATCTATACAGGGACTTGACATGCTCAAAGCTTCCACCGGCCTATTTCTTTCTGTTACATTTTAGGACAGCAGCAGAATTCTCCATGATTTGCCTGCTATCCCGAGGGCCACAGGAAAAGACACCAGTACACCTGCCTTTGCTCTAAAATGGACCCCATAGGGGTATATGATGATCCCTTTACATCATTCCAAGCAGCAGAGCCACTACTTTTAGATCTCCACAGATATTCAAGTAGTACTTGGTGTACTAGATGAGCTTCAACAACAGTTCCTTGTGTTAGTAAAAATGCCTCTTTGTGATTCCGCGGTGGTGCGCGCGCCTGTGCGTGTTCGCGCGCGCTCACGTGCGCGCGCACGCGCCGGAAACGACGCCTGGCGGCTCTATTTAAGTTAGCAGAGCCTGCTGGCCGGTGCTGTCCGCTCTACAGCGTTCGGCTTCCTGTTTGACCCGTCTGCCTGCTGCCTGCCCCGACCTTCTGCCTGCCTCTGCCTGATCCTCTGAACCTTCTGTTGCCCGCACGTTGCCGATCCTGCCTGTACCCGACTACCCGCTTGCCCGAACCACCTGTACCGCACTGCCAGCCCGTTACCGACCCGGCCTGTATCACCGACCATCCACCTGCACGAGCTTCAGCGGACCATCACCTGTCATCTGTGACCTAGTCCAGCCCTCGTGCCCCCCTGTGCTCCAGAGTTCCCTGTCTCCACTACCAGGGGCTCTTGAACCAGGGCCGCAAGGGAGGTTGCCCCCGCATAAGTCAGACTCAACCATCAGGTACGTGACAGTAGCGGACAGCCACGTCTGAGTCTGCGCCGGGGCCCTCTATCATGGAAGAAGTGTATACCCACCTTGCCGGCCTGTCTCAAGCAGTCAAGAGCCTTCAGGATGAGTATGTCCGTCTGGAAAGCCAAGTGCGGGATCTGGCGCCCACATCAGCTGATCCCGATCAGGCCTCGTCCCACACTTTAGTGGATCTTCCTATGGAGCCCAAGGTGCCTATGCCCGAGCGGTTTGCGGGGAACCGCCAGAGTTTTCGGGTATTTCGGACTTCTTGTGAACTCTACTTCTCCCTGCAACCCCGTACATTTTCTCTGGAGTCAGTCAAGGTCGGGTTTGTGATCTCGCTCCTCCGAGATGGGCCCCAGGCATGGGCTCAACGGTTGTTGGAGCAGAACGACCCGGAGACCTCAACACTGGAGCGCTTTTTCCAAGCGATGTCTCTTCTATATGAGGATCCCCACCTGGCTGCTTCTGCAGAGTCCGTGCTTCATACGCTCCAACAGGGCCACCGTACTGCTGAAGAGTACGTCTCCGAGTTCCGGCGTTGGAGTGCTGATACAGCCTGGAATGGTCCGGCCCTTTGTTACCAGTTTCGCCTGGGGCTCTCGGAGCTGCTCAAGGACGAGTTGGCCCTTGTGGGGGTTCCTCACACCCTGGATGCGTTAGTCAATTTGGTCATTCAGATAGACCGTCGCCTGCGGGAATGCAGGGTGGAAAGAGCTGCTGCATCCAGTCCTACTACAACCTCCTCCTCCTCTCCACATGGACACTTGAAACTACGGCAGTATGGGCGTCCTCGCTCCCCACTGTCACCTGAAGAGCGACTGAGACGCATGACTTTCAATCTGTGTTTATACTGCGGGGAATCAGGACATCGGATTCGGAATTGTCCGGCCAAGGGCCTTGCCCAGATCTCGGGAAACATGCTGTCTCTGCCCGACACCAAGTCCCACCCCGTCCTCTCCTTGTCCCTCCAGTTGCCTAGCGGAAGGATACAGGTCCCAGCCATCCTGGATACAGGGGCCTGCAGCTGTTTTGTGGACCTCACGTTTGCCACCCAGCATTGCATTCCCCTCCGCACCAAGGACCACCCAATGGTCATCCGGTTAGCTGATGGGTCGGCTATCAGATCAGGTGCCGTGACCCAGGAGACGCTTCCCCTTTCTGCCAGCACTCTAGGGGGTCATACAGAGTTCCTACTACTGGAAGTCATCACTTCCCCACTGTTCCCGGTTATCCTTGGCCTTCCCTGGTTCCGGGCCCACTGCCCTCTGATTGATTGGAACACCGGGGAGGTAAAATTCCAGTCTCCATATTGCCTCAGCCATTGCCTATCGCAGCCGGCACCAGAGCCCCCAGCACTCCTCAGTATGGACTCGGATCCTGATCTTGAAACCCGCTCAATGGTTCCTGAGGTCTACCATGACTATTTAGATGTGTTTAGTAAGAAGGGGGCCGATACCTTACCTCCGCACAGGGCATATGATTGCCCGATCGACCTGCTGCCAGGAGCTGAAGTCCCGTTTGGCCGGATCTTTCCCCTGTCAGAAGTGGAATTAGTGGCTCTCAAAGCCTATTTAGATGACAACCTGGGAAAGGGCTTCATCCGGCCCTCCACGTCACCCGCAGGATCGGGAATATTCTTCGTGGAGAAGAAAGACCATTCACTCCGGCCTTGTATCGATTATCGGGACCTCAACAAGGTCACTATAAAAAACCGGTACCCATTGCCCTTAGTTCCAGAGCTCTTTCAGAGGCTTGGCTCAGCCAAGGTATTCACCAAACTGGATCTCCGCGGAGCCTACAATTTGATACGGATACGAGAGGGGGACGAGTGGAAAACGGCCTTTCGTACTCGCTTTAGCCATTTTGAGTACCTTGTTATGCCATTCGGGCTCTGCAACGCCCCAGCAACATTTCAGCATCTGATTAATGATGTTTTCAGAGACTTCCTGGACTTGTTTGTAGTCGTTTATCTTGACGATATCCTCGTCTTCTCCCCCTCCCTAGAGGAACACCGCCGGCACGTTAAAAGTGTACTAGGCCGACTAAGGGAACACGGGCTATACGCTAAAGCAGAAAAGTGTGCCTTTGAATGTGCGGACATTTCTTTCCTAGGCTTCCACATCTCAACGAAAGGCACCACCATGGACCCACAAAAAGTGGCCTCCATCATCGATTGGCCAGCGCCGGTGGACAAGAAAGGGGTGCAGCGCTTCGTAGGCTTTGCCAATTTTTATAGGAAATTTATCCGAGGATTTTCAGCAGTAATTGCTCCTATAACGCAGCTTACGAAGCAGAATGTCCGCTTTACATGGTCCAAGAAGGCACAGGCAGCCTTCCAGCATCTGAAAAAGCTGTTTACCTCTGCTCCCGTTCTCAAGCATCCCGTTCCGGCACTACCCTACATCCTAGAGGTGGACGCTTCAGAGACCGCAGTCGGGGTGGTCTTGTCCCAGAGGCAGGGCCCAAAGGCTCTACTCCACCCCATCGCCTTTTTCTCTCGGAAGCTTACCTCGCCCGAGAAGAACTATGACATTGGGGACAGAGAATTGCTGGCGATCAAGTCCGCCTTGGAAGAGTGGCGGTATCTGCTCGAAGGTGCGGCACACCCCATCTTGGTCTTTACCGACCACAAAAATTTAGAGTACCTGCGGACGGCTAAGAGGCTCAGACCCCGCCAGGCCCGATGGGCCTTGTTTTTCACCCGCTTCCAGCTGCACATAACTTATAGGCCGGGATCCAAGAATGTGAAGCCGGACGCGCTGTCCCGAATGTTTCTTGACCCTGTGGAAACTCCTCCTCCTGATACCATCCTCCCAGCTCACAGCTTCTTACTGGTCCAGGAGGACCTCTTAACACAAATTAGACGGGCTCTGGCTGGTTCTTCTTTACCTAGAGACTTAAATTTGGCTATCAAGGACGGGCTGTGGTGGTCGGGTACCCAGATCTTTGTACCTGAGGAGTTCCGCCTCGATACCTTAGGACTTTGTCACGACAGCAAGCTGGCGGGACATTTTGGAAGTCACAAGACCTTGGAGTTACTGGGGCGCACCTTCTGGTGGCCCCGTATGAACGAGGACTGTACAAAATATGTAAGCGCATGCCCTGTCTGTGCCCGGAACAAGACCGAGAGAACCAAGGCCTGGGGGTTGTTGAACCCATTGCCTATTCCAGACCGTCCTTGGTCACACATCTCCATGGACTTTATTGTCGAGCTCCAGTCTCCCCTCAAAAAATTAAAAGTCAGCAGCTACAAATACTGCAGCTGCTGACTTTTAATATAAGGATCTAGCGTTGTCGGCACCCGGTTTCCTACTGTGCATGCACAAGTTGCGCTGCACTTTGTGAATCATCCCGCAGTCTTCTGGCACATGTGTATGTCCCAGAAGGCTGTGAGGGGAAGGAGGAGGGTCTGAACTTCCTTGTAGATCACCGTGGAAATCTGACAGAGAAGTGAGAGCGGTTACCGCTTAAAAAACAGGTACCCGCTCCCCCCCCCCCCAAAAAGTGCAAATGTGGCAGTGGAGGGGGAAGGGTGCAAACAAGCAGAGCTTCCCCTTTTGGGTGGAGCTCTGCTTTAAGCCATCCATAGACAGTTTCCTGCTGAACCGGCCGAGATTCGAACCATGTATGGGCAGGCTGTATGTACCCAAGTTGATCGGTTGATCAACTTGGATACAACCAGCCTGTCGGATTTTTCATGTGATTATTGCCAGCAGCTATAGCCGCTAGCAATAATCACTATTTGTTCTCCTGGATGGGATGACTCCCCCTTCTCCCCATCGGGCGAACACAATAACTTCACAGAAGGGATTTCCCCATCAATACACAAAATTGCATTGGCTTCAGAAAGTATGGCAAGAAGGAAATTAGCATTTTCAAAGGGGAAGATCAGGAAGGAAGGTTTCCATTACGTCCTTGTCTACCAAGGTACGTTTATAAACATTCTGGTATTCAAGGGGTTAAGCTTAGCATTTTTTTTTAAGAGCTTAGTATTTTTTTGCATGCCATGTAAAAATGAGCCTTGCTGTTGTAGAGCCACTTTTACAGTATCAGGAAACAGCTCCCCCCCCCCCCCCTCCAGTGCCAGCTATGGTGGTTCCAGGCCATTCCCATTCCTCCAATGCTTAAAAACAGTGTGCGGGAAGAGATCAAGTAACATCCAATTTCAATAGACCCCCAATGTCATCATAAATAGGACCTGTCACTGTCCAATGCTATCACTTAGGGCAGGGATATGCAATTAGCGGACCTCCAGATGTTGCAGAACTATAAGTCCCATGAGGCATAGCAAGACTCTGACAGCCACAAGCATGAAACCCAGAGGCAGAGGCATGATGGGACTTGTAGTTTTGCAGCAGCTGGAGGTCCGCTAATTGCATATCCCTGACTTAGGGGCTCGTTAGTCCCCTTGTTATAACAATAACGTTAAATGAAAAAAATTGTAAAAGCATAAAAAATCCAATTGTAATATATAAATATTTTAAAAGACTCCCTGTCGCCCTAAAGATACATGCACATGGGGCACACACGTGTTTGTAAACAGCAAATGCACCACACGTGCAGTATCACTCACCATGAACATCAGAGTGGGCGCTATATATCTAGGGCCATAATTTACAATTAAAGTGGTATTAAACTCAAAACCAAAAAATGTACTATCATGCCATTAGTTGTGGTGGTTGCATTCGTTTTTTTGTTTTAAGGCTTTTTTCCTACTGTTTTCACCTGGTGATACGGCCAATAATACACCCTCCGGTATTAGAGTGCTCCCACTCTAGATGAAGGAGCACAGGGGCACAGCAGACAAGAGCATTGTCAGTCTGGGGGGGGGGGGAGAGTGTTAGATTCAGGGCCGGTGCTACAACTAGGCAAACGCCTAGGGCACCTGGCCGCGGGTGACTCACTCTCTCCGCAGCCAGCAACTACCTGTCAGACAGCCACTCTGGAGTCCCTCCATAGTGTAGTGTCAGTACAGTACAGTCATTTTGTCAGAGGTGCAGTGGTGGAGGAGGAGTCACTCAAGTTGCGGCGCTCTGAGCTTGGTGGCAGATGGAGCCTGCCTGGGGCCTGGAGGAGGCTGGAGACTGGGGGCAGGCAGAGCAGAGTATAAGAAGATTGTTCCTTGGCTCGCACACCACACACTGGTAGAGTGACCAGGGTCACGTCCTCAGATGCAGTGCAGAGCAATTTGCAGCGCCCTAAACCATCATCACCTGGTGGTGAGTAAAAACTGTCACATGCAATTTGTAAATGTATATATAGTATATAATGACTGCCAAGTGCCAATCAAACTGATGTGTGAGTATCCCGAGGGCCCCCTCCTCCTCCCTGGTGAGGCTGCATTTGATGGGCACTGATCAGGCTGCATTTGATGGGTGCTGGTGAGGCTGCATTTGATGGGCGCTGATCAGGCTGCATTTGATAGGCGCTGATCAGGCTGCATTTGATGGGCGCTGGTGAGGCTGCATTTGATGGGCGCTGGTGAGGCTGCATTTGATGGGCGCTGGTGAGGCTGCATTTGATGGGCACTGGTGAGGCTGCATTTATTGGACACTGGTGAGGCTGCATTTGATGGGCGCTGATCAGGCTGCATTTGATGGGTGCTGGTGAGGCTGCATTTGATGGGTGCTGGTGAGGCTGCATTTGATTGGCGCT
>BLSH010277172.1:229328-240461 GCA_018402905.1 Glandirana rugosa | reverse complement strand
CAGAGCAATTTGCAGCGCCCTAAACCATCATCACCTGGTGGTGAGTAAAAACTGTCACATGCAATTTGTAAATGTATATATAGTATATAATGACTGCCAAGTGCCAATCAAACTGATGTGTGAGTATCCCGAGGGCCCCCTCCTCCTCCCTGGTGAGGCTGCATTTGATGGGCACTGATCAGGCTGCATTTGATGGGTGCTGGTGAGGCTGCATTTGATGGGCGCTGATCAGGCTGCATTTGATAGGCGCTGATCAGGCTGCATTTGATGGGCGCTGGTGAGGCTGCATTTGATGGGCGCTGGTGAGGCTGCATTTGATGGGCGCTGGTGAGGCTGCATTTGATGGGCACTGGTGAGGCTGCATTTATTGGACACTGGTGAGGCTGCATTTGATGGGCGCTGATCAGGCTGCATTTGATGGGTGCTGGTGAGGCTGCATTTGATGGGTGCTGGTGAGGCTGCATTTATGGACACTGGTGAGGCTGCATTTGATGGGCGCTGATCAGGCTGCATTTGATGGGCACTGATCAGGCTGCATTTGATGGGTGCTGGTGAGGCTGCATTTGATGGGCGATGATCAGGCTGCATTTGATAGGCGCTGATCAGGCTGCATTTGATAGGCGCTGATCAGGCTGCATTTGATGGGCGCTGATCAGGCTGTATTTGATGGGCGCTGGTGAGGCTGCATTTGATGGGCGCTGGTGAGGCCGCATTTGATGGATGCTGGTGAGGCTGCATTTGATGGGCACTGGTGAGGCTGCATTTATTGGACACTGGTGAGGTTGCATTTGATGGGCGCTGATCAGGCTGCATTTGATGGGTGCTGTTGAGGCTGCATTTAATGGGTGCTGGTGAGGCTGCATTTATGGACACTGGTGAGGCTGCATTTGATGGGTGCTGGTAAGGCTGCATTTGATGGAGGTGGAGTCAGGGGTGGAGCCAGGGGGGGCGCAAAATGAGGTTTCGCCTAGGGTGTCAAAAATCCTTGCACCAACCCTGGTTAGATTTACTAGCAGATTTCAATACACTAAATATTAAAGCTGAACTCCAGCTAACACTTTATAAGCAGTTACAGCAAACAGTTTTTTTCTTTGGGGATAAAGGTCTTATATAAATAAATCCTATTATATAAATACTAAAAAAAAAAAACCTAAAATAAAAAAAAAAGAAAAAGCATAAAAGCTGATAATTGTAAGCACCCCTCTCAGTGATAAAAAGGAAAATTGTTATCAGATACTTACCGTAATTTTCCTTTCCTGGCTCTGTCCCATGGCAGCACGACCTTGGGTCAACCCCGCCCCCTTGACCCCATATAGGACATCCCTGAATAGAGTATAAAAGGACAGCAGTACCTGGAGACGATGTTCTGTAACTAGCTCGCGACGGCCCAGGATGGGTATGTGCTGCCATGGGGCAGAGCCAGGTAAGGAAAATGACGGTAAGTATCTGATAACAATTTTCCGTTTTCCTGGCTCAGCCCCATGTCTGCACGACCTTGGGACCTAACTAGCATACAACATGGGAGGGCAAGATAAAGTTCAAGGATAGACACCAGGTGCTGCTCAGAAAAAATTTATTGACATCCAGAAAAAACAGAGGAAACACCAAAGTCCCCAAGGCACTGGAATGGGAAGCGACATCTAGCTTGTAATGCTTGATGAACGTATTCGGAGAACTCCAACTTGCCGCTTTACAAATTACGTCTGCCGGCACCTTACACCAGGCTGCCCAGGAGGATGAGACCGTCCTGGTTGAATGCGCATTGATCTCCTGTGGAGGGGAGAGGCCTTCGAGGGAGTACGTTGTCTGGATTGCTTTTACCACCCATGAAGAAATGACTCTGGAGGACGCTGGCATGCCTTTCCTGGAGCCAGATGGGTATACGAAGAGAGCCTCCGACTTCCTGAATGGACTCGTCCTTAGCAAATACTGACACCTCTGACACGCGCCTTGCTGAAACCACGGCAGTGAGGAACACAACCTTCAGGGTGAGGAGAAAAAGCGAACTATCTGCATCTGGAAAGAAGGGGGACTTTAACAACCCCCTTAGCACCAATGGCAAATCCCATCTAGGAAACACCGGGCGAATCGGAGGCCGAATCTTGATTGCTGCTTTTAGAAACCTTATTACAAGTGGATTCCTTGCCCAAGGAACGTCGGTCAGGGCAGTAAGTGCGGAAACCTGGACTTTTAGGGTGTTATAGCTCAGACCTGCATCCAGACCTGACTGAAGGAATTTCAAAACGTCAGTTACCGACGGTATTCGAAACAAGAACCCCTGTTGGGTAGCAAATACTTCAAACTTCCTCCAGATTCGGTGATAGGTCCTGTTCGTAGAAGGCTTTCGTGCTGCAAGCAGGGTCGCTACCACCGACTCGGGGAGGTTTAAGCCATCTAGCTTGCCCCGTTCAACAGCCAAGCAGTCAAGGCCAGACGGGCCGGCTCGGGATGAAACTGGCCGTTCTGCTGAAGCAGGTCCCAGGATTGTGGCAATCTGACCGGAGGAAATTTCGGTGACAGAGGAGTGGAAACCATGGCCTTCTCGTCCAAAATGGGGCGACCACTATAGCTGTGACCTCGTCCTCCATTATCTTCAGCAGGCATCTGAGAATCAGCGCTGTGGGAGGGAATAAGTAGACTAGGTTGAAGCTTCATCTCTGCCCCAGGGCCTGAGGGCAATAGTATCGGGAAAAGAATCGTGGCACCTGACGATTGGTTGGAGTTGCCATCAGATCCACATGGGGTATCCCCCATTGCCTGAAGATTTGCCCCAGGTACTTTGGATTCAGCATCCACTCCGAGTTGTGGGAGAACTTGCGACTCAGGAAATCGGCCATGCAATTCTGAACCCCGGGGAGATAGACTGCTGACAGATCTGCCAGATGAACCTCGGCAAAAC
Source organism: Glandirana rugosa (assembly GCA_018402905.1). Lineage (NCBI taxonomy): Eukaryota > Metazoa > Chordata > Amphibia > Anura > Ranidae > Glandirana > Glandirana rugosa. Next base: position 237,562 of record BLSH010277172.1, on the reverse strand, counting down.
TGAATATCTCCGCCGTCACCTGAAGAAGGGACAGGCTCCTTGTCCCCCCCTGCTTCACTACATAAGACACTGCTGTCCTGTTGTCCATTAGAAGTCGAACTCTCTTGCCTCGAATTACGGGAAGGAAAACTAGAAGGGCCTCCCTGGCCGCCCCGAGCTCCAGCAGATTGGAGGAACAGAAAGTTTGAGGGTCCCATCTTCCCTGGGCTTTCAACCCGCCGCAATGTGCACCCCAACCCTGCAGACTGGCGTCTGATGTGACCGTAATCCAGTCTCCAGGGTTGATGGCTCTGCCTCGAGTCAGGTTCTCTTTCCTTGTCCACCAGTGAAGATCGTTTCGGATAGAGCGAGGAATCAGAATCTTCTGATGCAACGAACCACGGCGCCACTGGCTGAGGAGAGCAAATTGATACCTTCTTGTATGCCACTGGCCCCACGGGACTGCTGGTATACATGCCGTAATACTCCCCAGGAAGCTCATCCCTTCACGAACTGTGATGATTGCTGCAGCTCCCATTCTCTCTGCCTCTCTTGTGACGCGAATTACCTTGTCCTCTGGAAGAAAGATTTTGTATTGTAGCGTGTCGAAAGACATTCCCAGGTAAATCATTGTCTGTGACGGAATAAGGTGGCTTTTCTCTGTGTTCACCATCCATCCAAACTGGCTCAAGGTGGCAAGGACATGATCCCGGTGCCGCAACAAAAAATCTCTGGCTTGAGCGACGATTAGAACATCGTCCAAATAATGAAACACTCTTATTCCTTGCTGCTGGAGATACGCAATCACCGTCACTAGGACTTTTGTAAATGACCTTGGGGCGGAACTGAGGCCGAACGGGAGGCACAAAACTTAGAAAACGTTGATGAGCTTCGGATATTGGAATATGGGAATATGCGTTCTCGAGGACCACAGAAACCATCCAGTCATTTCGGCGTACGACCGCCATGATTGTCTTGAGGGATTCCATCCGAAATGACTGTGGTTTCAGGAAGGAATTTAGCCTCTTCAAGTCCAGCACTGGACGCCACTTGCCCGAGGATTTTTGGACAAGGAAGAGAGGTGAGTACACCCCTTGGCCTCGCTCCATTTCTGGTACTGGAACAACAGCCCGCAGCACAACCAATTCTGCTATGTAGGACTCGAGACACAGACGTTTTTCTGGTGACCTTGGTATCTTCATAGCCATCCAAATCCTTCCTGGAGGCCGACCCTGAAATTGAAGAAAAAGACCATCTTTGACTACTTTTAACACCCAGGCATCTGTTATTCTTTCCGCCCAGATACTGCCGTAGGCGATCAATCTTGCTCCTACTGGCGGCCCCTGGGCGGGCTGACTTTCAAAAAGATTTTGTTGCAGACCTGGAAGCCTGGGGTGCTTTAGGTTTGGACCGGTCGGAGAAGGTGCTTCAAGGACGCCATGAGAACCTTGAGAAATCCCTGCCCGGGCGATACGACCTGGCCTCTTTGAACTGATATCTGGGTCCTCTGTTAGCCCGAAAGGACTGCTGTCGTCGCCTCCGGTCCTGGGGAAGGAGACCAGATTTTCCCACTGTCACCCGGCGAATAGCCTCCTCTAATGTCTTACCAAAGAGCGTGCCTCCTGCAAATGGGATAGAACACAGCGCCTGCTTGGATGCTGAATCCGTGGCCCAGTGTTTCAGCCAAAGATCCCGCCTAGCCGTGACCGAGTGTGCCATGATGCGGGAGGTAAATCTGACCAAGTCCACCGCTGCCTCCGCCATGAACTCTGCAGACAACTTCAGGGCTTGCAGACTTGAAACCACACTGTCTTCCTCTGAGGGAGAACCCAAGGCTGACTCCACTTCCAAAGACCAGACTTTTACTGCCCTGGCAATGGAGGTAAGGGCCACCGCCGGCCTGCAGGCGGCCCCTGCTGTGGTGAACACCTTTTTTAATTCAGAGTCAGCCTTACATTCCATGGAATCTTTGAATGATACCGTTTCCTCAAGTGGCAAGGTGATATGTCTTGCGAGCCGCTGCAAGGATGCATCTACCTTGGGAGGGGAATCCCAGGACTCCACTTCCGACGGTTTGAACGGGTACAGTTTATTAATTCTGTTGTGTACAGGCGGCTTCCTGTCCGGTTTGGACCCTTCTTCCTCCATCAATTCCTTAATCTCAGCAATAAATGGAAACTTTGGCAGTTCCCTCTTTAAATTTGGGTAGTATCTCCTTGGCTCCTGTGCACTTGCTGAGTCGTCCTCCCACTCAATAGCCTGTTTTACGGCTAAAATGAAGGAAGGAATCAAGGCGAAATCAAATGAGTAGGACTCTAGAGTTTCCTGGCCTCCTTCCGAACCCTCTTCCGAATCTGACCCATTCGCATCTGGTACCGGAGAGTCGCCTCCTCTTGGTCTGTGAACCGAACCTGGGGGAACAGGCAATAGGGCTTTAACCCCTTCCTCCACTGCTCGTCTAATGTAGGATTTAATGTCCTCACCCCCCAACTGGCTTGGCTGAGCTGCTTCTCTAAGGCAAGGATCACAGAGGCGTTTAGTAGGCAGAGCCTGGGCTCCACAAGCCCAGCAGACTGCTGAATGCTTCAAAGCAGGGCCCGGCGACTCATGGCTGCAATGCGGCTTGCTAGTAGCTTGCCCCACAGACTCCGGGGACAGACTACGGTGGACGTGGTGGCGCTTCGCCTTAGCGTGCCACTCCTGCGGAGATGGAGAGTGATGGCTATCCGAGGAAGATATAGTCCTCTTACGGCTTCTAAGCGACGCACCTCTCCCCCTGAAATGATGGGGAACAATCGTCATCGGTCCATAATAGGCCGACATTTAAACGACAAAAACTCCCTTCGCTGTCCCTTACCTTTCCACAGACTTCAGTGCCTCCTGGATAGGGACCGGCGAGCTCATCCTGGGCTAGAGGAAAGACACAAGGAAAGCAGAAAACTTCCACATACAGTTCATACTTATTCATCCTCCTTCCCCCCCATGCATCCCTCACTCACCAGAGCAGCAGCCACAATATACAGGGAGACTGCCAGAGGAAGCTGCAGGGAAAGGAGCCATATCAGTACAGCACAAACAAGGACACAGATCCAAAGTTCCAGCCACCCCATCCTCTCCCCAACTTACCGGGAACACGTCCGCCCAATCAGCTGGCAGCCACAGGGAAGAAACGCTCTTTCCTGGATTTAAAACCGCCGCCCCCCCGCCGCCGGCCAATCTGGCGCAGCCAGGCGGCGCACCAATCACAGCTGCGCCCGCTCGGCCAATCAGGGAGGACACCGTGACGTCATACAGGCGCGCCAGCCGGGTGGAACGCAGAACCCGGAAGTGGAGGAGAGTGGAAAGCAGCGGCGCCCGGATCCCTATGATGGCTACCGAAGTCTACCTAAGCACCCATACAGTACTCACAGGCATACCAGATAGAAGCCCAGGATGGCTGTTTCCCGCCCGACTGATGGCAGTTTATGCCAGCGCTACCTCCGGCACCAGGAGCGTCACCATCCGAGGGTTTTACCCCCTGAACAGGGACCTTCCACCGCAGGGACAGACGGCAGGAAATCAGAACGTCCGGAGCAAGGACAGAATAAGAACATCGTCTCCAGGTACTGCTGTCCTTTTATACTCTATTCAGGGATGTCCTATACGGGGTCAAGGGGGCGGGGTTGACCCAAGGACGTGCTGCAATGGGGCTGAGCCAGGAAATGGTTTTTCTCAACCTTGTAATGGCTACATCCGCAGAACAGCTTGTTTTGTTGACAAACAACAGAATGACTGGCCAGATCACCAGGTGAAATTAAAGGAAAAAAAGCCTAAAAAGAAAATAAATGCATCCACCACATCTAAGAAAAAGTAAGCTGCAATATAATAAATGTCTGCTTTTGGGTTTAATACAGCTTTAGCTCTAAACTGATAACCTGTAAAGGCTTTTAAAGCATTGCCTATGGACAATTTTGGGTACGTTGTTTGTTTTCTAGAGTGCGTGCAATTTATAAGGCTTGATATGTTTGGTATTGATTTACTCAACACAAACCCATCTATCTTAATCTGAAATATAGTGTGACATAAAAACTGCAACTGCAACCATTTTATTTTATGAAAATGTGTAATTTTTGGGGGTTTAAAGTAATTTTCTACTTTGATAGATAAGTGGTTAATGTCCAACTCCAGGCAAAAAGAAAACCTTTATGTTTAGACAGAGTGGGAAAGGTTAAATCCTTGTTGACTTTCCATGGATGTCTGTTTTCCTGTTTGGGAGATTTTGCCTCACTTTATGTTTCAAGGAATGTAAGCTGGGACAAAAAGTTAAGAGAAATGTAAAAATGTATCCAAAACAAAAAAAAAATAGTTTAGGTTTTAAGCTGACTGTATATTATGTATTTCATATTCCCCAATTCAGACAAGGTTTCTGACTTACAATAGTACCTATTTATGGACACAAGAGGGTGCTATTACACAATTTGTTATTGCTGTACTGCTAACTCAGGGAGGAAAGAACTGATAATCAATTATAAATATTTTCACAAAGTGGCACTACTGCTTCCCTGCAAAAAATGTATATCAAAAGTAAAAACTATGAAATTAAAATACTCTAGACATATCAAAATGTTGTTTTTATAAGGGGTTTTCTGCTACTTCTACTTGAATGAATTAAACCCACCTATTGGCACTAAGGCTATACTCCCTTATATAACTTTTCATCCGAAGTGCCAGTATGACTTCATGCACCCTACTAGTGGACAGCTGGGGTAGAATACTTGCAACTACAGGGGTTTCCAGACTATCTAAACAAAGGGCCAGTGTACTGTCCTTCAGACTTTGGAGGGGCGGGGGGTGAGGCCAATGGGAGTAGAAAATGTCCTGGTCTCAGTGGGAATAAACCATGCCCATCCTAGTGTCAGTGGTAGGAACAGTGCCCCATTGCTGGTGTCATTGGGAGGAATTGTGCACCTTTCCCAGAGTTATTGGGAAACATATGCCCAATTGTTGGTGCGAGTAGGAGGAATAGTGCCCCACTGTTGGTATTTTTGGGAGGAATTGTGGCCCATTGTTGGTGTCATTGGGAGGAATTGTGCACGTTCACTGGTGTTATTGGGAGGACATGTGCCCAATTGTTGGTTTCAGTCGCATGAATAATGCCCCACTGTTGGTGTCATTGGGAGGAGTTGTGCCCCATTGTTTGTGTCACTGGGAGGAATTGTGCACCTTCACTGGTATTATTGGGAGGACATATGCCCAATTGTTGGTGTCAGTGGGAGGAATTGTGCCCCATTGTTGCTATCATTGGGGAGGAATTGTGCACCTTCACTGGTATTATTGGGAGGACATATGCCCAATTGTTGGTGTCAGTGGGAGGCATAGTGCCCCACTGTTGTTGTCATTGGGAGGATTAGTGCCCCACTGTTGGTGTCATTGGGAGGAATTGTGCACCTTCACTGGTATTATTGGGAGGACATATGCCCAATTGTTGGTGTCATTTGGGAGGAATAGTGCACCATTGTTGGTGTCATTGGGAGGAATAGTGTACCTTCACTGGTATCATTGGGAGGACATATGCCCAATTGTTGGTGTCAGTCGCAGAAATAGTGCCCCACTGTTGGTGTCCTTGGGAGGAATTGTGCCTTGCTGTTGGTGTCATTGGGAGGAATTGTGCCTTGCTGTTGGTGTCATTGGGTGGAATTGTGCACCTGCACTGGTATTATTGGGAGGACATATGCCCAACTGTTGGTGTCAGTGGGAGAAATAGTGCCCCGCTGTTGGTGTCATTGGGAGTAATAGTGCCCCATTTTTTGTGTCATTGGGAGGATTTGTGCACCTTCACTGGTATTATTGGAAGGACATGTGCCCAATTGTTGGTGTCAGATGGAGGAATAGTGCCCCACTGTTGGTGTGAGTAGGAGGAATAGTACCCCATTTTTGGTGTCATTGGGAGGAATTGTGAATCTTCACTGGTATTAATGGGCGGACATTTGCCCAATTGTTGGTGTCATTGGGAGGAATAGTGCCCAATTGTTTGTGTCATTGGAAGGAATTGTGCACCTTAACTGGTATTATTGGGAGGACATATGCCCAATTGTTGGTGTCATTGGGAGGAATTGTGCCCCATTGTTTGTGTCATTGGGAAGAATTGTGCACCTTCACTGGCAGTGGCAGCTGGTGAAGTTTTAGGATGGGGGAGCGCCAGGTCCCGCCCTTCCTTTTTTACCCCTCCTACATCTCATAAGCCCCACCCTTTATAGAATCCACCCACTCCGTCCCCTGTATTCCACATATTGTGTCAGGAGTATACAGCTCAGCATCACAGGATACAGTATACAGCTCAGCATCACATGTGGGGTATATTGCAGCCAGTAACACAGTATGCAACCAGTACACAGGTATTGCAGCCAGCCAGTACACAGGTATTGCAACCAGCCAGTACACAGATATTGTAGCCAGCCAGTACACAGGTATTACACAGCCAGTACACAGGTATTGCCAGTACATAGGTATTACACAGCCAGTACACAGGTATTGCTGCCAGCCAGTACACAGGTATCACACAGCCAGTACACAGATATTGCCAGTACACAGGTATTACAGCCCAGTACACAGGTATTGCAGACCAGTACACAGGTATTGTAGCCAGCCAGTACACAGGTATTGCAGCCTGCCAGTACACAGGTATTACACAGCCAGTACACAGGTATTGCCAGTGCACAGGTATTACACTGCCAGTACACAGGTATTGCCAGTGCACAGGTATTGCCACCAGCCAGTACACAGGTATTGCCAGTACACAGGTATTGCTGCCAGCCAGTACACAGGTATTGCCACCAGCCAGTACACAGTTATTGTCAGTACACAGGTATTACAGAGCCCAGCAGCACAGCAGTACTTACCTCAGAGGGATTCGTCAGCCTGCTCTCTTTCCCTCGGTCAGCAGGATCACAAGCATGCATGCGTGCAGTCCAAGCACCAGCACTTCTGCCAGTCCCACCCCTGCTCCTGACCAATCAGTCACTGTCTGGAGGACAGTGACCGAGGCCAGAGCCAATCAGAGTATAGATGTGCGCCTGGCTGGCGCACATCTATGCACTTTAATGGCTGACCAATGGGCTTTGGGAATTTCTGTCAGCTGACAGTAAATCTCCCAAAAAAGTAGTGACAGCCATGTCCCGGCGCACCATATATATATATATATTAATTTTTTTTTTAGAGGGATCAGCGGGGGGAGGGCGGCGCACTAGCACCCTCTATAGAGGATCCGCCGCTGTTCACTGGTATTATTGGGAGGACATATGCCCAATTGTTGGTGTCAGTGGGAGGAATAGTGCCCCACTCTTAGTGTCATTGTAAGGAATAGTGCCCCATTGTTGGTGTCATTGGGAAGAATTGTGCACCTTCACTGGTATTAATGGGAGGGCATATGCCCAATTGTTGGTGTCATTTGGGAGGAATTGTGCCCCTAGTTGGTGTGATTGGGAGGAATAGTGTACCTTCACTGGTGTTATTGGGAGGACATATGCCCAATTATTGGTGTCAATAGGAGGACACATGCCTAGTTGTTGCTGTCAATGGATGGGCAGTGCCCCAAGGGCTGGATAAAAGCAAACAAAGGGCCACTTCTGGCCCCCAGGCTGCAGTTTGGAAACCACTGCACCACTGTAATTTTTAGTTTACAATTTTGTTTCCTTTGAGTTGGGCATAATTGTTTTGGACCACCTTATGTTCACCATACACGTTACATAACTGTACAATCTCCTTTAGATTTTCCATTCCCCTTTGTAATTTATGGACCCACGTAGACTATCCATGCAATCTGTATCCAGTTAGGAAGGCCCATGTACTACATAGTTGTTGGCAGACTTGAGAGAGATTTTATACTCAGATTGTAATGTGTATGGTGAGCTTCAGACAGGAACTAATACTTTTAAGATATCCTGCAAATCATTCACTTTATTAAGTTATGAAAACATCCAATCTACTTTAATTTAAAAATTCCCAGAATCTGAGCAAGGAGTCTTCTGTTCTATATCAGTCTTCCTGTTTGACTCCCCCATCTGTGCTCATCATTCCACACCAATAAATTAAAAGTCAGGCTGGAATAGAATGATTAATATGATATTCCAAAGTACTAGGAAAAGTTATAGTCAGAAAAATTTGGTGCAATCAATGCAAGGCTTTACAGCACCCCCCTCCTGACACTTCTTCCTTTTTTAGCCATTGCAGTAATATAAATAGGTGAGATCAGCGGGGGGGGGGGGGGGGGGGGGGGG
>BLSH010277172.1:194912-212975 GCA_018402905.1 Glandirana rugosa | reverse complement strand
GGTGGTGAATCATTTATCATTGTTTATGGAGTATTATTTTTTGTCACAGTGCAATAAATAGAATCACTTTATATGGTCATTGGTGCACTTTATTCATTATTAGTGGTAATAGATATCAGTTGTTAGGTGCAGGTGGTAGTCCATAACTGGCGATCTCCATTAACTGTTAGTGTCCACCGGAAGCCTGGCATCTCATGGGGTCACATAATGGCTTTTGCATTCCCGGACTCCATGGACTTAATGTGTTCCCTTGAGCTCTATTAAAAGTAAATCCCAGACTTATCTTTAAACCAGTGGTTCACAACTCCGATCCTCGGGACCCACCAACAGGCCAGATTTTCAGTATTACCTTGGGGAGATGCAGACTAGAATACTGCAATCACTGAGCAGCAAATGATATCACCTGTGATGCATTTCAGTTATCCTGCAAACCTGGCTTGTTAGTGGGTCCCGGGGACCGGAGTTGAAAACCACTGCATTAAACTCAGAGTAGGTACCATGAACCACTGTGATGACATCACCTGCTTAACCTCGCTCTATGCATTTTGTCAAATGACTTAAGGAAGGAGAATATTTGCCTGCCTTTAACCTGTGGAGGTAATTTTGCCTGGAGTTGTGCTTCAAATCTTTACCTATAATCTTACATCCTATTGCCGTGTAGTTTTCCCTGCAGGATATGTAACTGATAAGAAATATAAATGAATTTATCTATTTATATACTCGTTTCCATATATACTAGCTATGGTAGGACTGTGATGTAAGCAGGGTTGTGATAGCAAGGGTGGCTGTAATGTAAGAGATGGTCTGTGGTTGCAAAGGGGATTATGAGGTAAGAAGTGAGGCTGTGATTGCAGGGGGGGGCAGTGACTACAAGAGGGCTGTGATGAAAGGGAGGGGGCTGTGATTGCAAGAGAAATTGTGATGTGGGGGGGCTGTGATGTGAGAGAGACAGCAATGTGAAGGGGGGCCGAAGACACCACTGCACTGCTGTAAAGAGAACGGGGGGGGGGGGGACTGTGATGTGAAGAGGGAATCTGTGCTCTAAATGGGGGACTGAGGACACTAATGTAAGGGGGGAGCTATGGTGTAAAGGGGAAGCTGAGGACACTGATGTAAATTGGGGAACTGTGGTGTAAAGGGGGCTGTGATGTAAAAGGGAGTCTGCAGACGCTGATACAAAGGGGGAACTGTGATGTAAAGGGGAAGGGGGGCTGTGACGTGAAGGATCTGAGTTGTAGCACAAACATGAGATTCAGATCTCTGGCAGCAGAACATTTTACTGACTGGCCCTCCATGAATTTTAATTCAACACCCTTGGTTCAAAGCTTAAGTTAAGTTATTTTCTTTAAAGTGGTTGTTAAATTAAAAAAGGGTAGACGTGCACTGTCAGAAAATTTGTTCATTTTCATTTTCGTTTCATTCGTTTTTTTTTTCTTCCGTTTTTCGGGGTCATTCGTTATGATCGCATTTCGTAAATTCGTACATTCGTAAATTAGTACATTCATACATTACTACATTTGTAAATTCGTAGAATCGTAAATTCATAAACTCCTAATTTCATCAATTCGCAAATTCCGAAAATTCGAAAATCCAAAAGTTAGAAAGAAAATCCGAAAATTAGAAAGAACGAAAATCCGAAAATTTTAAATAATATCTAACTAACTAATAATAACTAACTGTTACATTATAAGTACTGGAATTTCCTTTCAAATTTGGGTGTTAGTGAACATAACGAATACGAATTTATCTGAAGTTACGAATTATCTGAAATAGCGAATGCCGCATCTAAACAAATGGAATGGAAGGAATTAATAATAGATAAGAATAATAAAAAGTTATTATTATTATTATTGTTATTTATTATTATTAAATTGTTACATTCCATTTGTTTAGATAAGGCATTCGTTATTTTGGATAATTCTTAACTTTGGATAAATTTGTATTCATTAAGGTCACTAACAGCTAAGGAAATTCCAATACCTATAATTTAATAGTTAGTAATAGTTAAGTTATTATTAGTTCGTTTTTCGGGTTTTCGAATTTTCCGATTTTCATTCTTTTGAATTTTCGCTCTTATTTTCAAATTTTCGGATTTTCCAATTTACGAATTTGTAAATTTTCGAATTTAAGAATTTTCGAATAATTTACGAATATTTGGGAAAAATTAATTAAATGGATTTTCGTTAATTCAGATATTTTCAAATTAACGAATTTGTCAAAATTCATTAAAAAACGAATTCGGAACCAAACTAATTGCACATGTCTAAAAAGCAGGATTCTGGCTGGCACATAATTGGATGATTGAAGCCAGCTCAGCTTTGCCTCATTCACCAATCCAAGTGAATTTTCTCTTTATGCATTGAACTTTGGCTTGTCTTTATACAGACTAAATTCACCTCTCCTGAGTATAACATATTCAGGTGATTTTAATGGCTTTTTTGGTACTTTTTTTGTGTGGTGTTTTCGCATTTTTTAATGTTCAATACGGGAGCTTCATTGGGGCAGCAATGCCTGTTTTTTCAGGTGCTCCCATTGAAGTTTATGGGGCCAAAAATCCCAAATGCCTGAAAAGAAGCTCCTTTACGTTTTCCAGCGACAGGCACCAGAACTCTAAGGTGTGAACAGTTGCTATTTAAATCAATGGGATTTTAATTTTTGAACATTTTGCAGCTTCAATCTACAAAACATAAATAGGGCCTTAGTGAATAAAATAAAGTTGTGCTAAAAGTTGTGTGTTTTTTTTTTGTTTTTTCTTCTACATGATGAGGTATTTTTTTTCAAAGTCAATCATTTTGTTTCACACCATTCTCTAAGATAAGTGAATATTCACTTTGCAAGCTAAAAATTGACTTTGAAAATGAAAGTTCTATTTTCTTTTAGTAAATCAGAATCAATGTTTCTGAACCTTGTACTGTACCCACGAGTCCAAACTGTAGTAAAGAAGACCTTTTTCATGGGCTGGAAAAGAAGAGCCTGAAAAGGCTGTTATGAAAATAGGCTGAACCCCTGGCTGGGGGTTACCCTGGTAGTGGGTCCTTCCACAATGAAAGGGTTACCTGCTCATTTTGTCTAGAACAGGGGTCTCCAAACTATGGTCCGCAGGCCATGTCCAGCCTGTTACCTTTATCTGGCAGTGGCCCCCCACTAGCATCAATCATCCTTGTGCACAGATTGAGGATGAAGGTCAGTAGAGGCTGCCTATGATCCCTATCAGGGATCAATTCCTCCATTCACACTAAACAGCGTGGATGGAGAAATCTTTCCTTCAGCTATTGTACTTAGCCAGTTGCAGCCCCGCAGCTGTCTGAATACACAAACAATGATTGCATCTGATTAGATGCAGTCACTGTTTAGCTAGGGATTTTCAATTCGGCTCCTTTGATGTTTAAATTAATCTTTTGTTGAACTTGGTGCCAACAGGATCACACATGGCTCAAATTTTGGCCAATTCAGCAGGAATCAGCCAAATTCAACTTAGGAGGGCATTTCCCCCCACTATTGTCTCTCTGTTGACAGAACTTCAAGATAATTCTTTCTGATGGGGATACATACAGGGATAAAAAACTGATTTTAATAGAGGTTCATGTCATATTCCCTTTTGCCTCAAGTAGCACCCAAGTGGTACACATCCTCAAATTTCGGAAGCCTTTTTTAGAAACTGCAGCATGGGGCAGAAGTGACAATTCTGGATGAAGGTCTTGCTACAGAAACAGATTGCACTAGATCAGGAGTCTCCAAACTTTCCAAAGGACCACTTTACTGTCCTTTAGACTGGGGGGGGGCAGACTGAGGCCAATGGGAGTAGGAAATGCCCCAGCATCAGTGGGAGTAAACAATGCCTCAGGCTTAGTGTAAGTGGGAATAAAATACTTACATAGCTGCTGTATGTCAGCAGTAACAGGAATAATGCCTCATCATTGGTGTCAGTGGAAGGGAGTAAGGAATGGTCCCTCACATTGATGTCAGTAGGAGGAGGAGTGCCTCAGGGTGAAGAATAGTTTCCCAAGGACCAGAAAAATGCAAACAAAGGGCCCGCGTTTAGAGACCAATGCACTAGATGATTGGACACATAGGAATCCATCCAGAACAGAAATATGCCTTTTTGGCAATGTGTACATTTTTGGCAGACTCCCCTTTCAATACTTTATCTATAATGAACATGTTATTCATTGACTCTGCTTACTCTGCTTCATAGAGGTGATACACTCAGTACAGAAAGAGAAGTCAGCTCTTACACTTACACTGCCTCTATGTAGGAGTTTCCTGTAATAAAGACTGGTCAGTGCTTCTCTCTCTCCTTGTGCAGGGTGACTGGTCTTGTCTCCGCCCCTCCTGTACTTTTTCTCCAGGCAGCCTGTAGTTGGCAGAGCCTGCTGGGTCCCTCCCACAGGTCTGCTTCCCAAACAGGTTATGTACAGCACAGTGATGATGTCACTACTACTTGTACAAGGTAACATCTGGGTTTGCAAAGGCATTCGGGGGACACATTTATATTTTTTATCCTTTGTGTCTAATGAGGACTATATCTATATAAATGTTTTTGTGGCCCGATTTCAGCTTTAAGGAAAGTCACAAGACAATAGTGCACAGTTGTTAAAAAAAAAAAAAACGCAAAGCACAAAGCAAGAAACCTGAACTGAAAAAAACTAATTGTTCATTTTATTTACATAATGCTGACAACACTTTGTTGATGCAGTTATTAAATCTCATTTCTTTTTCTTGTAAATTGCAATGAAAATTGAATGTACATATCACATAAATAGTCTGCTGTGTCATAGTGTCAAATAAAGATACACATAAATAAAAAGAAGAAAACATACATACAGGATGTGGTTGCTTTCACTGCAGCTCCCCAGTAAATTGGAAAACCCTGTGCGTTAACCCTTTCCCTGCCAGGAAGGGGCGAAATAGCGCACACAGTCCACGATGCCCAACTTCATAAGTGTGTTCGCCAAAGCAATATGCTCTGATGTGATCAGTCCATGTGAACAGTGAAGACTAGTCCTCTTTGCCACATGATTAAATATATACAAGCACCCGCTAAGTGCCTTGTTCATCGTTTACATCCATTTGCTTTAAGAATGCCATTATAGGTGAATACTGAAAGTCACAATCAATTGGCAGTATTGTTAAATACATTGTTTAAGTTAATACATAATGATACTGAAGTGCTTGGAAGTCAAAGATTTTTTTTCTTTTGGAGTCTTCATATAGGTACATTTCTCTTGAAACTGAAAACAGGATACTGAATGAAGTCTTATAATGAAAAAATACTTTTTTTCATCTTTAATCACAAAGAATGTGTTTATACAATTCCATTTGTTTTCCATAATTGATGTGCATAGAGTGAATACTTGCTTTGGGGGAAAATTTTGTTCAAGACCAAACAATTAACCAAATTTGTCTATTGTAATTAAAAAAGAAAATCTGATTGGTTGTTAGCTGGAAAAGGAGATGTGCAGAACTAAGGACTTAAAGAGACACTGTCGCTTTGCCAAGTTCAAGACAAAGAGACAATGGAGGAGATTTATTAAAACTGGTGCACCTGTGCATGGTAACCAATCGGCTTCTAACTTCAGCTTGTTCAGTTAAGCTTTGACAATAAAACCTGGAAGCTGATTGATTTCTACGGAGAGCTGCACCAGATTCTGTGTGCACCGGTTTTAGTAAATGTCTCCCACAGTCTGATAATGGATCACCCAGAAAGATCACCCAACCACACAACTTCGATGGCTCTCCACATGTGACCTCCCATTGTGACAGTACAGTGGCAGATGACACTTTCACACAGGGGAGGTTACATTCCACGGGGGGTGATGTCATCCACCCAGGTAAGATCCAACACCAGAGCTTACCTAGGGTGAACTTCTGCAGAGTGGAGGTGGCAAAAGAGCGTGTTAGATGGGCATACCTTGCTGGGGGTTCCCCAAGGCCCACCAACAGGTCATGTTTTCAGGATTTCCATTATTTTGCACAGGTGAATGGATCAGTTTCACTGCCTTAGTAATTACCACAGCTGATTCATCTGAGGGAAATCCTGAAAACATGACCTGTTGGTGGGCCTTGAGGACTGGGTTGGGGAACACTGGACTACGCAACAGGAATGGGGATTTACTAAAGGGATTGAGAATTTTTACTCAATACATTGAGTAAAAGAAAAACACTTAAGTGTTGAAATTCTCAACATGTTTCGTAAACCAGCTTCTGTATCTCATTAAAGCTGAACTCCAGGCAAACAGTTAAATACATAATAAATTACATATAAGGGGGCTGTTCTTCCTACCAAATTATTTGTATTTTTGTCCATCCAGTCCTGAGATTTATACAGCCCTTCCAAGCAGCACAGCTAGCCTCTGTTGCAGTTAGGCAATGCATCTAAGTTACGTCTCCAACCCCAGCCTATGATCGGACAGTAAAGGAACAGCAAGAGACTGATGTGATCATTTCTTTGCTTATAGTCTTGCCATCACATGTGAACTCAGGTCACCCGATTGGATTGGACCCGAGCCTCTCCCTCCCTTTCCCAGCCTGAGTGCTGCTATATAGGCAATTACAAGAGGCCTAAATCAAGATAAAATGTAACTAGTTACATTTAAACTACATTTCATGCTTCTTTGAATAAATACATAACTGCATCTATTGGAGTTTTTAATGTCTGGCTGGAGTTCAACTTTAAAACAAAACTGCTAGCAATGGCAGCATTGAGACTACAGTATGTAGTAAGGGAGAAATAGCCATCCTTCATGACAACAGGGTAGCCAGTGCCAAAAGGATAGCACTGTGCAAAATTAATTGATGAGCAGTAATCATAGTAACCAAGCAATGGTCAGCTACATGCAACTTTGTTTGGTCAAAGCAATAAAAAAGGATCCCTGGCTGGTTGTTGTAGGTCACTAAATGGCTTTGCACTATGGACATTAAGACACAGGCCTGTTACCAGCCAATCTAAAGGCCCCCATAGACAGCTCAAACAAACTTAGGACCATTCTTGACAAAATGTGTGCCGTGGCTTGCCCTGCAAGCCCCACCCAGGTTCTCCCAATCGACTGAGCAAGGTGGAAAATTATTGGCTAAACAGTCAATGCATCCTATCAGACGCAGTCACTGTATAGCAGTGCCATTGTATTCAGGCAACCACAGGTGAATCCAAAATTGAACTGCATTAAGTCAAGTGTATGATACAGTATATCTTTTTGCATTTCTGTTTGTACAGAACACATATGCCATGACATACACAGTACACATGTGCATTTCCAGATGTTTATTACTCTTGATGTAAAGATCTTTAGTAGAAAATATTTCACATGCCTAGAAAGCACAGTCCTATATCTATGGATAATTTAAGTTGTGTGTAGGTCTAATCTGGTGACTGTGTACCTGTAAACAATGTGCTAATTGTTCCCTCACTAAATTAATATATGCTTGGATATTAACAGAGAGAGATGGAAGTCTAGCCATACGATAATCTTATCTATGTGTGTAGGTTGCCATCACCTAGATTATACTATTACCCTCTTGCATATCTGCTAAATATCCGGAATCTTTC
Organism: Glandirana rugosa; assembly: GCA_018402905.1. Taxonomy (NCBI): domain Eukaryota; kingdom Metazoa; phylum Chordata; class Amphibia; order Anura; family Ranidae; genus Glandirana; species Glandirana rugosa. The sequence continues at coordinate 205,429 of BLSH010277172.1, read as the reverse complement.
AAAGACTGGGACACAATCCCAAGAACAAGCCTGTATCACTAAGTCTATGATTAACTTAAAATACAAGCACACCCCTACTCAACCTCATTTGTGTCATGGTTGTATTGTGAATGCCCAAAGGCAGCCATATAGTACATGGATCAATATTTGGTTGGTTCAGCAGGGACCGGCCAAATTTCAATCCATGTATGTGAAGGTTGGCTGTGTAGAAGTTGATTTACCAATCGACTTCTGTACAACTAGCTCATTAGGTTTTTCCCAAATGATCAGTGCCGGCGGATATAGCCGGCAGCAACTGATTATTGTATTCTGATGGCGGAGAAGGCTCCCCACTGTCAGAACACAATAGCACAGTGGGCAGTGATGTGGATGGGTGAATCAGATTATTTTTTTTCCATTCAACCCGTTGGTGGAACAGAAAAAAAATGAGTAATGTATGGACAGTTTTAGGGAGCATTTCCTGTGGATCATGCAATAAGGCTGATTTACTAAAGGAATTGAGAATATTCACTTAAAAAAAGAGTGAAGATACACTTCAGTTATCCAATTATTTATTATTTTATCTATACATGATTGGGCAATTGAGAAGTGAATCTTCACTCTTTTTGAGCACACATTCTCAACTCTTTCAGTAAGTAAGCTTCGACCTCTATTGTAAACAGCTAAAGTACATCCTGCTGCACATACATTCCATTAAGACTGCATGTTCTCATCTGGTGTGTTTGGCTCAAAGTAAGTACTTCACCTTCCTTACTAGACACTAACTATCCTTAAGGGTGTACTCACACTGACAATTTTAACCTTACCCCTTAGTCCAGTTTGTTTGTATAGTGTGAGTGCTCTGAAAAGTGTCCAGTAACGGTTAAAGATGAACTATAGGCAAAACTTTTTTTTCCATTTTGGATAGAGGGTTATAACCCCTGTCAGATGTTTTTTGTCAGCTGTGTCCCGTTACGGGGATTTCCCTTCATATCCTATCCCATAGCCAAACAGGAAGTGAGAGGAAATCCCTACAAATTAAGGGAATTCCTTGGGGAACCCCAGGTCTCCAGAACTAGTGTCCCCATTGGAAAATTACTTTTCTGGGGACAACCCAAAATGTGGGGTTTTCTTTTACTTTCACTTTCAATGATTATAGTAAACAGGACAAATAGAGAGGGTGAATTTCCTTAACGGGGACACAGACAGCAATAAAAACTGACACGTGTTCTAATCCTTCTCTACTCTTTCCATAACTAAAAAAAAAGTTTTGCCTTTAGTTATACTTTAAGGGTTTCCATTCCTGAGAGCGCTTGGAGGAGGTGGTCCTGGGCATGCTTCACCAATGGTCTGGTTCTGGTACATTTTGCTTTAGTGTGAACACAACTGTGCCTGAGCACAGATCTCTCCATGGATGACTGAGCACGGAAGTAGGGATCACTGTGGTCTGAGGGGCATAAGTGTGTCTGTACATACCTATTTTAAAGCACACTGTCAGTGCAGACTAGTAGGGGAGTGTGGAGGGGTGATAATCGTACGCAGGCAGGGTTCTGATTAGCAGTTTACAGTATGAGTACACCCTATAGAAACCCATAGGAAAGCTCCCCACTTGCAACAAGAACATGACCACAATAGGTTATTTTTAACTAGACAGGACTGATTAGAAAAGTCTAGGCTCAATTCACTAAGCTATAACACATATGTTGTTCACTATTCCAATAATTATTTTCAGCTATGTGACTGATACTTTTATTTCTCATTGCTGGAAATAACTGTTGTTATGGAAAATTAGAATTAATGAAATCGGCCTTATTTATCATTGTGTGTCTTAAGGACTTTATGTATTGCCCCATAGCAATTAGCAAATAATCAGATTAACTCTGTAATTTGTGAACTGTGGGTCTCAATCAATTGGTGGCTGTGGGAAAGTAGAGGTAGTTCTTATTTGGAGACAGGTTAATTTGAAAAAGACCCATTTGAATGTTGCGTAGTGGCAGGTTAAAGCTATATACTACATCTTTACTCTTGGACATCCCATCATTGTTTAAGTTTGCCAATTCCAATGATATTGGGATTTTTTAATAATGCCTTCAAGCTTTATAAGGCGCCCACAGCCAGCAGGGTTGGGTTGAAGATCACTCATCTGAGATGACTCTTCTTACCAACAGACTTTTGTTCACCTAAAATGAGAGTGGAAATAGGGTGCATGTTCAGCACATAGACATGGATATTTTACTAATAACCAATTAACTTTTATAAAACATACGGTATACATATGTGATTCTCCCCCGGGTGTCAGGGAGGAAGACTCTTTTGAGTTATCATCACCTCTTAACTCGGTGTTAGGCATGGCAACCATGAATGAGGATTACTGCTGAGAGATAAGTCACCATTGTACAGCACAATAGAGTCTGGATCCAACTGGGGAGTGAACTTTTATATGACTAGGTGGAGACTTTGAAGGCTGGGAGTTGGAATTGCTTTGACAAGCCGTGTCTTGTTGTTTTATATGAATCTCTGAAATTAAAGTTCAATAATACATTTTGGCCAGTCTGTTGTCCCCCTGAAATTTCTACAGGTAAGCCTTGGTCATTCACAAGCAGAGGCCACAGAGGTGACGCTGGTAATTTTGGAAGTGTCATCTGACCAAGGCTGGAGGTTCTGTAGGGCAAAGAGAGAAGAGTTGTGAACACAGATGGGGTCTGGCTGGAGCGGTTGGTTTATAGACTTCTGAAAGGCTTCTTGTTGAAGTTGCATTAATATCCGGTTTGCTTGTTGTCTCTCCGCCTCCCTCTCTTCTGCTGTCTGTCTTCTAGAGGTGGAACAAGAACAATGTCATTCTCACTGCAAGCACATCAACTAAAATGGCTTTGCTTCTGCTTTCTAGAATCTAATAAAGAACCCTGAAGAACCATATCTTGACACATATACAACTCTCTATAATAATATTGTATCTGATGACCATAACATGTAAATTGTACTATTTGAAAAGCTATAAGGTAAAACACACAATATTTTTTGATTATATTGGTAAATTAGCTTGACATGGCTGAATAGTGTTGACTGATTGGCTTTAGAATGGAGAAGATCATTTTCAAATAGGTTTGTACACCGTTTAGTCACATGATAGTTCCTTGAAAATGAAAAGGTTTCTAAATGAAATTGCCAGTTTGTACTGGTAACAGGTTCACCTTTACGTAAATTTTCCTAAATCAGCGCTATATGTAATTAAAGCCTAAATTTCTTAAAAGAAAAAAAAAATAGCACAAGGAACGTTACTTGCTATCATTGTGATGTGTCCCTTGTGCTGCTTTCTCCTAGTTAAGTAGAAAATGTCCTCCTCTGATTCCCCCTTCCACACCAGTAGATTAAAGAAGTGATGGTTAATAGAGCCAATGGACTTGAGCCAAGCACTCATCAAGATTTCCCATCTATACCCACCCTTTCCAGCCATCTCCTCCATTCATATAAGTTGTTCTATTGCTTCCATCAATGAAAAGGGATCTATGAATGGAAGGTCCACCTCCTCCCTTCATAGATTATGTATCATTCATGGAAGCTATAGTACAGCTTGTATGAATGGAGGGATGGAAGGGTGGGCATAGTCGGCACTCTTGATGAGTGCCTGTCACAGCTTCCTTAGCTCTATTAACCCCAACTGCACCAGATAATTACAGCAGTAGGGAAAGGGGGTTTCAGAGGAAGGGGATTTCTACTAAACCAGGAGACGACAGAAAGGAACACATCACACTCATACTTTGTGCTGATTCAGAAATTGAGAGGAACTACTCTTTCAAACAATTGTAACTAGAACTAGTGTCCCCATTGTAGGGGTCCACATTTACTTATGATGACAACTCAAAACTTTTAGTTTTCCCTCATGTACAGCCCTGGTGAAAGTGGGCATAAGGACAAATAGAGGGGTGAATCTCCATAGCAGGAATGCAGACAGCAGTAAAAAAAAAATCCTGACATAGGTACTGATCCTTCCCCACTCTATCCAAACATAAAATATGTGTTCAGTTTAAATAAACTCAAAAATAAAAAAGTTGTGGTATAGTAAATGTTCAATTTTGGTTTACAATAAATAATGCAATTCATAATGTAAGTTCTGACATACCATAAGGGATTTCAGCAACATAAATGAAACGGTCTTATTGTTCTCCACACCAAAAAGAAAAAGGAAACAAGAGACCGATTTTACTATTCTTTTGTAGCATTGTGGCTTTTTACTCTAATAATGCTTTTTGTTTAAAAATAAACCAAATTACATACATTTAATTGTATACATTGGTAAAAAGAGTGTATAGATAAAAGCTGTGGAATACCGCTACACTTTGTGAAGTACAGCTACAATTTACAGAAGAATATAACTACAACCTGGTTAATAGACTATTACAGTGTAGATAAGAAAGTAAATACATTTACTGAGCACACAAGAATACACATACAGCCCACAACTTTAGGCAGGCCATGGACGGTGCAAATTTCTTTCCTGCAACCACGATTCCCCCATCAACATAGACAATGATCACAAGGGAATCCCTCCCACCAAGCCCTTGTGTTCTCCCGGCAGGGGAACAGGGGAAGACAGTGATTATTGCTAGCTGCTATAGCACCCAATAGCGATAGTCAAAAGTATATCCAACAGGCTGCCTGTATGCAAGCTGATCAATCGATCAACTTGGTACATTCAGCCTGTCCATGCACGGCTCAAATCTCAGTCGGCTCCTGCTAAACCAGGCCGAGATTCAAACTGTCTATGGCTGACCCTACATATAAAGTACAGAATAGAACTACAGCCTGCAATATACACAAAGGGTGTACATAAGAATGCTACACTCTGCAATATACACCTAGTGGGTTATTTAGTAAAACTGGAGGGTGCAAAAGCTGGTGCAGCACTGCATAGAAACCAATCAGCTTCCAGATTTTATTATCAAAGCTTAATTGAGCAAACTGAAGTTAGAAACTGGCTACCATGCACCAGATTCTGAGTGCACCAGTTTTAGTAACCCCCAGTTTTAGTAATAAGTATGCAACTACAGTCTGAACAGTACATCTACAATGTACTGTACATAATTGAATGGGCATATAGCCTACTATATTAACCTGTAGCATATATAAGAATACTACAATCTGCAATATACACCTAGAATGTACAACATACATAAGAAAAAACTAAAGTCTGAACAGTACATCTACAGTGTACATAAGAATACAACTACTGTGTGCAATATAAATCTACAATGCACTTAGGAATATAACTTAATTCTGCACTGTAACTTAAGCCTGTAAAATATATGTAACTACAGTCTGAAACATTCACCCGAATTGTACACAAAAATACAACTACCATCTGTAATGCACTTTTGATGCCTATTGTCTATGTAAGAACACCACTACAGCCTGGACAGTATAGTATGCTAATCTTTTTAGTGACACTACAATCCTCAATGTACAGCTACAATGTACATAGGAGTTCTAATTATTAACAATACAGCCGCAAAATTCCCATAGTGCATATAGATAAAACAGCCACAGGGTGTATATGAATCCATATCAGCTACACTGTGTACAGCACAATATGCATAAAAATTCTGCTACAACGAGTAAAATTCAAGCTATAGGAATTCAGCCTCAGTGCACACAGTACAGAGTGAAAAGAAACACAAATAATGGTATAAACAGATATAGTATACACAGTTACTTATAGCTACAGCCTGTCCTCTAGAAACAAGACCCCTATGTGTACAGTATGGGTTCACAGTCTATACAGTATTATAATAAAGTACATACTATTACAGTGACAATCTTTACAGAACAGCTCCATTGTGTATAGAAATGTACTTACAATGTATACAATGCAAAGTGTTCTGGAATACAGCTATAACATTTACAGGAACAGCCATGTGCATTAGAATACAAGTGTGACAGTGGTAGGAGTGCAGACACCGAATGTATAAAAAAAACATCTGTTTGTATAGAAATACACATGCAATGAGTTTAATTTATTAAAGGAGCAGAGACAATTCACTGAGCCCAATAAATAAGGTGAGGATGACTTAACCTATGCATCTAATCAGGTTCAAAAACATTTTTTGTTATTTCCCTTGCACATGATTGGGTATTCAAAGTGAGCACAGCCTCACTTTAATTACTAAATTTAGTCAACATATGCTTTTTAGAGAGTGAGTAGAGTAAGTGAGTAGTCACTGTGGGGGAGATTTACCAAAATCGGTGCACACATAATCTGGCGCAGCTGTGCATAGTAGCCAAATAGTTTCTAACTTCAGCTTGTTCAATTATGCCTTGACAATAAAACCTGGAAGCTGATTGGTGTCTATGCACAGCTGCACCAGATTCTGTGTGCACCAGTTTTAATAAATCCCCCCCCCCCCCCTCTGTAAAGTGGACACTCATTTTGCTAAATACACATATATCTTAAATAAATCAACCCCAATGTGTGTGGTGCAGCTATTGTATGCGCAGGAATGCCTCCACTGTAGAATGTGTATAGGGATACAGCCACAATGAGTTTAATATAGGGGTTGATTTACCTTTACCAAGGCAAATAGGCTGCTCACTTTGCAAGGGGGTTTTCCCAGGAGCTTATTAGTGAATTAGGTGAATTCTACTTTGCAAAAAATACCAAATCATGAGCAAGGAAAAAAATGCATTTTTGTTTTCACAATAATTGGATGAAAGAAGACATCAGAGCGTCAGCTCATTCACTAATTCAGGGGATAATTCCCTTGCAAAGTGAACGGTCTATTTGCCTTTATCAAATCCACAGTGTATATACAGTATTGTTAGGCCTCATACACACTGGATTTTTTGGACATTTTTACAGCTGTTGTTTTTGGCTTCAGACATTTTTTTCTACAGCCAATAAATTCTCCATCATGTTATCCTATGTGTCCATTCACACATAGGCTATTAGCAACTGTTTTTGGCTGGGGTGTTTTTTGGCTGTAAAAAAAAACAAAGTAGTGGGTTTTGAGAGTTGTTTTTCAGCTGTAAAAACCTTCTAACATAAAAAAAAATGATAAACGCTGATAAACGACAGCAGTTTTTGACATTTTTGATCCCATTGATTAAAAAAAGAAAAAAAAGGCAAAAAAACACTATTGCAAAAAACGCTGATAAAACCTTGAGAAACTCACTGCAAAGCTACTGGTGTTTTTATGACATTATAATATCCAGTGTTCACGAGGCCTTACGCTTACAGAGTGTATAGGAACACAAGGTTGATTTACTAAAATTGGAGGCTGCAACATCTGTTGCAGCTCTGCATAGAAGCCAATCAGCTTCCAGGGTTTTTATTGGTCTAAGCTTAATTAAACAAGCTGACAAACAAGTTAGAAGCTGATTGGCTACCATGCACAGCTGCACCCGATGTTGCACTCTGCAGTTGCAGTAAATCAATTCCAATGTATATATTAATACAATTTCAGTGTGTTCAATATAGCTACAGTGTGTACAGAAATACAATCATAGTGGGGCTAATTCACTAAAACTGCATGGTGCAAAATATGGTGCATCTCTGCATAGAAACTAACCAGCTTCCAGGGGTTTTTTCATAGTTTTATTGAACAAGCTGAGGTTAGAAGCTGATTGGTTACCATGCACAGCTGCGCCAGATTTTGCACTCTCCAGATTTAGTAAACCAACCCCAGTGCAGTACAGGTTTGTGCATGGTGACACAGCAGTTACACACAGCAGTGCAGGTATATTGTGTACTGAATTATACAATGCAGTTATGTGTGTGTGTGTGTGTGTAGGTGCAATGTGCATTGAATTATACAGTTATAGGATGGTCAGTACATGTACAATGTATATTAAAATATACAATTATAGTGTGTTTATTACAGGTATATTGTGTATTTAATTATACAGTTATAGTGTGTGTGTCAATACAGGTTTATTGTGTATTGAATTATACAGTTATAGTGTGTGTGTCAATACAGGTATATTGTGTATTGAATTATACAGTTATAGTGTGTGTGTCAATACAGGTATATTGTGTATTGAATTATACAGTTATAGTGTGTGTGTCATTACAGGTATATTGTGTATTGAATTATACAGTTATAGTGTGTGTGTCATTACAGGTATATTGTGTATTGAATTATAGTTATAGGGTGGTTAGTACATGTAGAATGTGTGTTGAAATATACAATTATAGTGTGTTTAGTACAGGTACATTGTGTGTTGAATTATACAGTTGTGTGTGTGTGTGTCAATACAGGTACATTGTGTATTGAATTATACAGTCATAGGATGTTCGGTACAGGTGCATTGTGAATTGTAAGTGGGTTCAGTACAAGTACAATGCATGTTGGAATACAGTAATACAAAATACAATAGTACATGCAGATCTACAACCACAGTATGTATCATTGTGTGTGTATAGAAATACAGGTACAATGTGCATGTAAATATTGATAATAGCATTTATGGCTCCAGCATGTATAAGAATGCACCCACAATGTGTACAATGAAGCTACCACCCAGACAGGAATATCAGCTGTATCCCCAATGCAGACGTATGCTTCTCTGTATAATAAATGAGGAGGAACAAGGCTCTCTCTCTGCAGACATGACATGTCATATCCCAGCTCACATCGATTTTATGCCAGAGTTGGGCTCAGCTAAATGTACCTACAAGGAAGGCAATGAGAGAGGATCATGTAGGGTACAGGGGAGATTGGCAGTGTCTGCTTTCCTTACTTTACCCAGACACCCACGGTATGCAGCACCAGCACTGTGCCTACCTCCTACACTCAGAAATCCTCACCCACTGACTGCACATAAATCCCATTACTATAGATATAGGTGTTCACACGAGCAGTGTGTAGAGGACAATTGGTTCGCGTTTCTGATTGGAGCTGACTGGCAGCGGCAGAAAAAAAAAGTTAAACTAAACTTTGTACAAAAAATGCTTTATGTGAGCGTTTTTACTGCCAATAGAACAGCAGAAAACTCGTGTTGGGTTCGGTTCTCCAGATCTGATAAGGAGGGAGGTTTCTTTTATAAATTCCTGTAACCAGCCAATAGCGACTCACTTTAGAGAATGATTACATTTTTATGTATGTACAAGAACGAAAATCACAAAATGATATGTATATATATATTTAACATTAATAAAATTAATCAACATTATAAAAATGAATAACAATTATATATATATCATTTTAAAATAATACAACTTTTAATAGCATATTAGTCAAGCAAAATACTAGATGCGGATCAATGAATGGATATGAATAGCCCTGTAAATAGATCGATTTTTGTTTTATTTTTTTCTTGCATATTTCTATTTACCAAGTAGTGAGGACGGAGTCCCCATACACAGGGTTAGGGGGAGAGTTTACATTAATATCTAGAATAAATATAATAATAATCTTTAGAATAGATTGTATTGATAATGACAGTATTAACATATAAGAGATTATCTATATATATATATAGTCATTATTGGCCATAGGTGGGCACTATACAATGTGTAGGGAGAGGTGATTGCTGTCCTCAGTATATGGCAGATGGCAGCACAGAGGAGTCCTATGTATGTGATATCTCCATCCTGATCTTCTATCAGATAATGCCCAGGGATTCCTCCATAGGGGATTGTATGGAGATTGGACACCAGTGAACGGCTCTAACCTTATTACAGCCCCTGGGTGACAGTCAATATCCATATAAACGTGTGTCACCCCAGCTAATTACTGACACCCGAGCCTTATTAATATCGCTGTCCACACCGGGGCCATATATCAGCCCAATACACGAATCCATCCACCGCCATATACATCTGTCTTATATTCATTTCCCGGGGGGGGGTGCCAACTTACCAAAGACTGGCAGTAATAGTCGGCTAGTATTCAGGAGGACTTTATAAAGCTATTTGTTCACCCATAATATTATAATAATAAGTTGTTTTGTTGGAATATATATATATATATATATATGAAATAAAACTTTTTATTGTTAATATATATTCGGTCAATATTTTAAAAGGAAATTGTGTAAGGAAAATGGCTACAAATCATTACGGTTCATAATAGTTTTATAACAGCATAAAATAATACTACTACCAATAATAATAATAATATTACACGTAGTATATATATATATATATATATATATAAGGGTATTAGCACCCTCAAATCAACATTATGGAACTCAGGTGACCCTCTAATGTCCTCATTTTATTATTGTTGGTTTCTTATCCCTTTTTCTATAGTTTCAGTTAGCACAATGATCATAGGAGCCCTGATCAGATTTGTTTTGTGAATTCCATTACAGAACACGAATAACCAAGCAGTGTTGGGCACATCACTATATAGCCCGCATTCGCAATTATAAAGCCACTCCATTAGTATTCGTTGTATTAATCTACACATTACACCCTCACACGCATATGTTCCAATATATATATATATATATATATACATACATGTATATATATGTGTATATATATATATATATATAACTCCCACGATTATGGGAATATATATATATATATATATATATAT
>BLSH010277172.1:186735-194902 GCA_018402905.1 Glandirana rugosa | reverse complement strand
TTTATATATATATATATATATATATATATATATATATATATATATATATAAAATATATAATATATACATATATAAAAAATACAGAAGAGGGCAGGGAAATATAGAAAATTTAGAAGTGGGTATTCATTTATAGATTATATACAAAAGGTCATGACTATGTAGAACATACAGAAGAACATATATATATATATATATATATATATATATTTCCACTTTAAAAGGTGCAACAAAAATAAGTGGAGAACGTTTACAGGGCTAGCGGTGAGTCATGTGGTGTAGCCATAGTGTTAGTAAATATAATGCACACCCTATGGCACCAAACACTTTCAATAAGAATTGTGGGACTTGCTGGCAAACATACAGTATAGCAGCCATAGAATAAAACACACATTAAAACCCAATAGCACAAATTGTATAAACATATGCAAATCCGATAGAACAGACAAAAATAAAACATACAAAGCATACATGAAGATCCTAAATAACTAATGATATAAAACAATTGTAAAATTCCAATAGGACCCACAATATAAAACATAAAATCGAGTAGCACCCACGATAGAAAATGCACATAAAATAGAAGCCTCAATATAACACACGCAAAAATCCAAATAGCACCAGTGATATCACAAAAGAAGAATCTAAATAGCATCCATGATATGTGACACATGTAAATCCAAATAGCACCTGGGAAACAATATATGAAAATCCAAATAGCACCTGGGATATAAAATATAAAAATCCAAATAGCACCCATGATCTAACACATGAAAATGCGAATAGCACCCACAACACATGAACATCAAATATAAGACATGACAATCCAATGACACCTATGATATAACACGCTTATATTATCCAATGGCACCCCTAAGAATTGCCGTTTTTCAGCACTCGGGGGGTTAATTAACACTTATAATCACGTTGATAATTATGGATCCGAGCAAAAGCCATTTAATTGTGTGAATTAATTGCAGCTCCATCTGAACACAGAATATCCCAGATGCCCCAAACTAACTGGGGTTCCCAGGCAATGGTGACAGCATATCTATCCTTCCTGAGCACCCCCACATCTACACTTATTAACCTTACCAGATGATGCATTTGTCTGTAACTTAAACTAATATTCCCTGATGTCATTGATTTAACCCATTCCTACCCAAAGCCCCAAGGGCTGCAGTGGTTGGCTGGTCGTCAAGCCACTTCACTGTCTGGAAATCAGTAAAAAGAAGTGGAGAAGAGAGAGAGTTTCATGTCCTCACATGCATGGTGGAGCTGCAGAGCTCTGATCTTTCTATGGAGGACACAGTCCATTGCCCAGCTCTGCTTCTATAGAGCCCTTCTTATGGCTGACTACACTCTGCAGCCCCGAAGGGGTTAATTCAGAGCTTTAATGGTCCAAGGGCCTTCCCTGTCTTCAATTTCCATGTGTATAGAAGTTATAAAATTGCTATAGATAGTGCATTAATGTATCATAATAGGTTATATTTATAAAACATAAAACAACTGTCATTATAGTCTTTACAAAATACAATAAAAAGAATATAAATGTAAGAAGAGGAGGGGGTGAATGTAGAGATATCAATATTCACACACTGTACATGGCTTACATAATCACATAGAGACATACACATAGGAAAACTATGTGAACTTTCTCTGAACTTCATGACAGCTGCATACAGAGATTTTTTTGCATTGGTGGAAGAGTTTGTCCAGCACTTGAATGTGGCAAATTTTCATAACCTGTCACTGGCAATGTTTAAATTGGTATTAAAACCCAAAACAAAAACCAAATATAACTCATTACAGTTTACCAATCATTGAATATGGTGGCTGTATTCGATTTACTTTAGATCTGCTCCTTTATTTTCACCTGGTAAGGGTGTCTCCACTCTGAATAGGGGAGCAACGGAGCCACCCTTGGACAGCAGCATTGTCTATCTGGGAAGAAGGAGGTGTTAGATGCACTAACACATTATGATGGACTTGACAGACAAAATAAATCAGTCACAGCAACGTTTTTTTTTCCTTTTGGATTTACATTTTAGCTGACCATTGCAAGCACCCCTGTCAGTGTTAAAATCTTTGTCTCAACCCCCAACTGCCACTTTTGCTGGACAGCCTGGTCTTTTAAAGGAAGTTGAACTGGCTGGATCATCGGGTGAAAATAAAGGGAGAAAAAAAGCATAAAAATAAAATCACAATAATAATTGGTGCACTCCAATATAATAATATGTATGTTAAAGTTTTCTTTAATTAAGGTTTTCCTGAAGGTGGTGAACATAATCCAAGCTGGAAGTATAGGACAGCACTGAATTATTATAGAAGGAGCAAAGACCACTCACTGCACTGAGCAACCTGCTCAATGGTTTATAATGATAGGGGGGGAGAACCCCTAAACACCAAAACCAATAGATTTCTGACTATTGGGTCACAGCATTCTGCAAAGCAAACTGCGCTTTCCTGCCTTCAATAATTCCACTCCGATCTGTACAATAATAATGGAAATAGTCATATTGATATATTTTATGCATTTCTCAATAATATACTTATAAGAGCACAATGGTGTGGAGGTAACTGAAATAAGCTAAAATTATTCATAGGAACACAGGAGAGAAGATACTTTATCTATTACATATCTATCTACTTATTATCTATATTTTCTTTCTTATTTCCTTTAATTATTATATTCTCTATTATTATGAATAATAATAATAATAATAATAATATACTGTTAACTGAGGCTTTTAGACGTGGTTTATAATGATTTCACTGTACAAAGCACTCAGTGTGTTTTATATAGGAGAAGATGAGGCTGTTCGATTCTTTCATTTTACCTGTGCGATAGATGCCAGCCTTGCCAGGTTGCACAAGAGTATCTCCAATATTTCCCATTTTTATTTTTTGTATCTCTATTTTACACAAATATGCTGTAAATAAGGCATGGCATGGGGCATCGATTATCAGACTGCCAACTATGTGATCTGTTCAGTACAAAAATGGCCTCAGCCCCAGAACAGTGCCCAGGTGACCTTCTCATGTGAAAAATCATAGACTGGGAACCAGCAGTAGAGATCTAAGGAAGCCTAGATAGCAGTTTATTATGCAGCCACCCAGTGAGATTTCTGGGCCCAGGCCTGACTTTCCAGGAAGAAGTATTCCATAAATATATAAAATACATGAAAGCAATATGTGAACCTTATAGAGAAGCAATCAGGGTGATCTTTACCTTGGCCCCCCAAAACATAACCAGAGAAGGTGGGTAGGTGACTTACCTCCATTTAGTCCTTCTGTTTTGAAACCAGGTTTTCACCTGGGCGTCTGTCATTTTAAGTGCTTTGGCCAGGGCTGCCCTCTCGGCCGATGCCAGGTACTTCTGTCGGTGGAACCTCTTCTCCAGCTCGCAGATCTGCAGTCTGGTGAACGATGTGCGGGGCTTCTTCTTTTTGGGGGGCGTCCTGTTCTGGTATGGGTGACCTATACGGCGTGTTACAGTGAAGGGTGAGAGGGCCACTGGAGTGGGAGACAGATGGCAAAAGCAGGCAGCAAAATGAGCAGGAGTCACAGAGCATGGCACAGACAAAGCAGAGCCCCCAGCATGCACCCCCTTCTATACATCGCTACAGCACTGGCATCTATTTATCTCTCTGCTATACTAATCCAATAATGACAATCACAAATACCAATGCCAGTCAATTGGTTCACAATTATTTCAAAGCTGAATTAGTTCATTTAGATATATATATATTAAATCTACAGCAAGTCACTTCCTAGGCCTATACGGTTACTTGACACAATCAACCACCAGAAAAATCTCAACGACACATTGGAAGTTTAGGAATATTTATACATATTACCATGACTGTAGCCCACTACAAGGCTCAATTCAGGAAGCTTTACATGAGGATCTTTATTTTGGCCATGTGACTGTAATTTTCAAATCTCATTGGACTCAACTGAAAAGAACTCTCACTTCCTAAAAATCTTTTCCTATCCTGATGTTAGCATTGTGAACGCAGCCAACATTATACACGTCCTGCTCATTGTTTGGGGTCTGATTTTTACAATTACCTTCTTTGTATGATCTCCTATATGTTTTATATATATTTAGCCTCTTTTGCTTGCAGCCAGTTATGGACTTTCTATTTTTTTTTATTCTAATCCTGGACACTTTCTTTATATCATAGCCCCCTTTCATAGTTTCTATATGTTCCTGCATTATTTTCTTTTACATTTTCTCTATTGATCTACCCTCCAATATGTTTATACAGTCTATGCTCTATGCCATGCTCTCTTTTATATTATCAGTGCTTGATTGACTTATTTTATGTTTTCTATATATGTATGTCCTCTTCTGTATGTTCTACACAGTCATGACCTTTTGTATATAATCTATAAATTAATACCCACTTCTAAATTGTCTATATTTCTCTGTCCTCTTCTGTATTTTTTATATGTGTATATATTCTATATTTTTTTATATATATAGATATATAATTATATATATATATATATACCCTCTTCTGTATTTTTAATGTATCTCAACCTTTTCCCATTTTATTTTTTATTTTAATGCCCTCCCTCTTCTATATTTATTATATATTCCTATCCGCCTATATTTTTTATTTATTCTTTCATAATTTTTCCTATGGATCCAAGCCTTTTCTATGGTTTTAAAATATTATTTTTTGACACGTTTGTGGATTGGAATTTGCTCTATGGCAGTGGTGGCCATGTTTTACCCAGGTTTCTGTCTACATTACTATCTAGAATAAATATAATAATAATCTTTAGAATAGATTGTATTGATCATGGCAGTATTAACATATAAGAGGTTTTATATATATATATATATATATATATATATATATATATATATATATATATATATATATACTCCTACATGTTATAATTTAATTATATATATATATATATATCCTTGTCTCCCAGCTACTAATCCATTTTGTGGCTCTCAGACTGGACCGGTCTGGCATAAGCTCTCTAACCCCAGGGTGATGCCACCTTTCCCTATTACAAATGTTACATTTTATCAACCACACAATTTTCCTAAATTAGCTGAGTCTTTCAGTAATGTGTCATATATATATATATAATGATATCAGAATCATCCCAGAGCGTACATATTTATAAAAGAGAACAAGCTACAATTTATTGTGTAATTACTATTTCCAATCTTGTATAAATATTCTATGCGACCCGATATGTCTGATTGCACAAACACCCAAAAATGTCATCTCAAAGAATATTATATATAGAATATGATATTCTATAGATGTCTGATTGCACAAACACCCACAAATACACCTTATGGATATCATGTAAAAATCGCATATACTATATATGTCAGATTGTAACAACACCCATAAATACACCTAAGGGATATCAAATAAAATCTGTATAATCTATATATGGAAATTCCCAAAATCTACTAAAGGATATCATTAAAAAATTATACATTCTATATAGGTCTGATTACACAGACACCCAAAAATATATCTAAAGGCTATCATATAAAGAATATTATATTTAATACATATATATGTCTGATTTAAAAAAAAAGCCAAACATACATTTTAAAGAATGTTATATAATTCATTTTTTATAATTCTTTTTAAATGCACTGTGCATATATTGTAGTGTATAAACTGCTTCTATGAATATTGTTATTAATATCTATAACCGATAAAAAGGCAAATATTATTAATGTCAAAGGCTACTATATGCATAGTATATATGTAAAATATATTGTAATGTAAGCATATAGTTTTAAGTCTAACTTAATGTATTCCTGCATAATATATATATAGTGAATATGTTTTGAGGATAGCATTATAGTAAATGTCGGGTAAATATGTTCAATATCGTTCTCATATATATTTTATTATTATTTATTATTATTAAAAAGATTGGTTCAGGCCCATCTTGCTATGTTAGATATAAAGGGGTATAGAATGTTCTATGTCATCCTGGCTGTAGAGAAAGAGCAGACGGGGAAATGGGAAATGCTGAGCAGTCTCAGGTAGGACAGAGGCCAAGCAGAGTCTATGCCCACCTACCTGTGAACCTGTCCTTAGTGTACCTCCTATTACTCTCCATCCAGGGGAAGGTTAGTCCTGTGAGGTTGTTCATATTGTTCATTGCCCCCACACTGGGCACAGTTGGCATTCCAGTGGAAATAGGCTGATGCACACTAGTTAAAGGTCTGTGAGCAGGAACCCGAATAACCCCAGCAGAGTTGAGATTGTTGCCATTCATATTCATGCCCATGTTCATATTGTAAGAGCCAGTGAGAGAGGCCATGCTGCAGGCACTGTTGTTGTATCCCCCGGTGCTGTTATTGCTGTAGTTGCCGGTCATGGTGTTGTAGGCACTGCTGACAATGCATCCCAAGCCATAGTCTGAATCCTGCAGCCTGCTGCTGGAGATCATACAACTCCCCTGGTCTGGATTGTTCAGGATCTGGTCAATCCCAAAGCTGATGGGCTCTGCATGGCTCTGGTGGATGTGATGAGCCCCTATGTGATCCATGCTGCTCGGAGATCCTTCCCACACCACCACGACTGGGGCTCCAGCCCAGACCTCTGATCACTTCTCAGATTAGAAGAAGGCCGCTTTGTCTCTCTTCAATTCCTTCCAATTCCTGAGGCTGGATAAAAAGAGCAAAAAGGAAGAGCTAAAGTGGAGGTGCTTTTTACATTTGGTTAGTAGAGCTCTGCTGTGCAAACTGGGGCATCAATCACAGCCAGGAGGCCTGAGAGAGAGGAGCTGGGCTCTTCCGCCCTCAACGCTCATTGGCTGCCTGCTGACAACACCAATGTGAATGACAGCATGAGGAGTTCCCCAGTCCTGAGCAGAACACAACCACAGTCCTCATAGAGAACAGAGCACAGCCATGCAGAGCCCTGAGCAGAGCACAGCCAGAGTCCTCATAGAGAACAGAGCACAGCCATGCAGAGCCCTGAGCAGAGCACAGCCAGAGTCCTCATAGAGAACACAACACAGCCATGCAGAGCCCTGAGCAGAACACAGGCAGAGTCCTCATAGAGAACAGAGCACAGACATCCAGAGCCCTGAGCAGAGCACGGCCAGAGTCCTCATAGAGAACAGAGCCATGCAGAGCCCTGAGCAGAGCACAACCAGAGTCCTCATAGAGAACAGAGCCATGCAGAGCCCTGAGCAGAGCACAACCAGAGTCCTCATAGAGAACAGAGCACAGCCATGCAGAGCCCTGAGCAGAACACAGACATCCAGAGCCCTGAGCAGAGCACAGCCAGAGACCTCATAGAGAACACAACACAGCCAGAGTCCTCATAGAGAACACAGCCATGCAGAGCCCTGAGCAGAACACAGCCAGAGTCCTCATAGAGAACAGAGCACAGCCATGCAGAGCACAACCAGAGTCCTCATAGAGAACAGAGCCATGCAGAGCCCTGAGCAGAACACAGCCAGAGTCCACATAGAGAACACAACAAAGCCATGCAGAGCCCTGAGCAGAACACAGCCATACAGAATCCTCATAGAGAACTGAGCACAGCCATGCAGAGCCCTGAGCAGAACACAGCCATGCAGAGCCCTGAGCAGAACACAGTCATGCAGAGCCCTGAGCAGAACACAGCCATGCAGAGCTCTGAGCAGAACACAGCCATACAGAGCCCTGAGCAGAACACAGCCATGCAGAGCCCTGAGCAGAACACAGCCATGCAGAGCCCTGAGCAGAACACAGCCATGCAGAGCTCTGAGCAGAGCATAGCCATACAGAGCCCTGAGCAGAACACAGCAATGCAGAGCCCTGAGCAGAACACAGCCATACAGAGTCCTGAGCAGAACACAGCCATACAGAGCCCTGAGCAGAACACAGCCATGCAGAGTCCTGAGCAGAACACAGCCATACAGAGCCCTGAGCAGAACACAGCCATGCAGAGCCCTGAGCAGAACACAGACATACAGAGCCCTGAGCAGAACACAGTCATGCAGATCCCTGAGCAGAACACAGTCATGCAGAGCCCTGAGCAGAACACAGCCATACAGAGTCATGAGCAGAACACAGCCATACAGAGTCCTGAGCAGAACACAGTCATGCAGAGTCCTGAGCAGAACACAGCCATACAGAGTCGTGAGCAGAACACAGTCATGCAGAACCCTGAGC
>BLSH010277172.1:134235-181735 GCA_018402905.1 Glandirana rugosa | reverse complement strand
TAATACATGGGAAACACACTGTGCATGCATTTTAGTGCAGAAAAACTAGCACTCTGTGCAGAAAAAAAGTGCATGGAACTGCATCTGGTGTGAACTAGCACTAGGCCATACACATAGCAGTGTAGATGTGAAGCAGGCGCTAGAGAAAGCACAAAATGTGAGAGCTATGTGGGCGCAGGAGCTTAGAATGAGGCGCTAGTATGGGAGCTAAGTAGGCGCTGGGTGTGGGCATCAACTGTGAGATGGGAGTGAAATATGGGCGTTAAGCAGGCGCTTAGAATACTAAAGTGAGCGAATAAGTAGGCGCTAGTAGTAGAAATATGGGCGCTAGGAGTTCGAATATGGGAGCTAAGGATGGCGCCAAGCAGACGCCTAGAAATGGGCGTTAAGTGGGCGCTTGAATGTGGGCGCTAGGCAGGCGCTTGTACAAATAGGCGCTGGGATTGTAGGAGGTAATGTTTGCACATGCGAAGAATGGCCAAGGGGCACCAGGGATGTAATACAATAAATGATCTTTGCTGTCATTAAAAAATTGATAACGATCTGATAATCGCCAATTATCTCCTTGGCAATGTATGTGGGTTGGGAAGGAAGGACCCTGCCTGGCGCTGTACATGGAAGAAAAAAGCTGGAAATATCAGACGTTTCGCACTGATTTATTGTAGTGATCAGAAATGTCATTACATGTCATTGGAGATGTGATCGCATCCTATGATTGGAGGAGGAGATGTGATCGCATCCTATGATTGGAGGAGGAGATGTGATCGCATC
The DNA here is from genome assembly GCA_018402905.1 of Glandirana rugosa. NCBI lineage: Eukaryota > Metazoa > Chordata > Amphibia > Anura > Ranidae > Glandirana > Glandirana rugosa. The sequence continues at coordinate 180,964 of BLSH010277172.1, read as the reverse complement.
CTATGATTGGAGGAGGAGATGTGATCGTATCCTATGATTGGAGGAGGAGATGTGATCGTATCCTATGATTGGAGGAGGAGATGTGATCGTATCCTATGATTGGAGGAGGAGATGTGATCGTATCCTATGATTAGTGATATCGATGGACAGACACATCGGAGCGATCATACATAGAAGAGAGTTAGCATAGCAAGTGATGAGCTTTTCTCCACCAATTGTGTCTCTGGGTGACATGTGTCATATGTATATGATTGATATATATATATATATTTTTTTTGTTAATTTACCTACACACAACTATTTAACTAATTATTTATTTATCACAATAATCCATTCTGTCCTAGAGGAGATCATGTGAATTATAACAGAGAACTGGAGGAAGACGATTGGACGGCATGCAGTGTAGAAAGTACTGAGATGAACATCTTTTTATAATAGGATAAAAATGTATCTGAATTCTGGGGTGGCCATAAAGTGGTCCAATCTGATTGTGCAAACTCCTTTAGCTGTACTGTCAACTGCATGGTAGAAGGGCTTGTCAGCCTGATTGGAAATATTAGATGTGTCCTCATATTATATCGTTTTTGTAAATCTACAAATGTACGATCACATTGGACAGAGTATGGCTAGCTTAAGGTAGTAGAGGCAGCTGCCCCAGGGCATAGCAGAGGGGGGCACAATATCCCATTAAATAAAGAGAAATATTTATATTTATAAAAAGTCTGGGCATTGGGTAGGCAAGTCAGGAGAATTATAACTGTTGTCATCATCCTTAGAAATAGTAATGTTATTATTTATCAAATTCGTTACATCTTGTTGGGAGAAAGGGGTGTCCCTACTTCAAACTAATCTCAAAAGTCCTACATTTTAGATCAGTAAAAAGCAAACAGTCTGAGTTTTGATTATAATAACCAGGGCTAAAATTCTTCTATCTGGTATAAAAGTTTTAAAAGTGATTTAATAAACTTTCTATTTTTATAATAGATGTGTAGTATAAATTCTGTATGGTACAGAGAAAGTCCCATTTCTAATCGCTGTCCAATTTCCTATCTGGTAAAATAAATAAATAAATAAAGAATAATAATAATAATAATAAATATATATAGTTAGGTAATGTCCTTGCAGTATATAGGGTTGCTGTGTAGAAATGCATACATAGGGCTTGGTGTACTTTTCAAAGTTGTGAATGAGGTGACGCTGCTTGTGGTCTCTTCAGTCATCCAATCACTTGTAAGCTAAAACCCTGGTTTTTAATTTTCCGTGGAAAAGATAGGGATTGGGATTGGGATTGGGATTGGGATTGGGATTGGGAGTGAACTCAGCTTCGCATTTACCAACCCAAGAAATCAAACACGTTGCTGAATTCGAAGCCCATGGGATTGATTTCCTAAAGAGGTTATGAATCTTCACTCAGTAAACGGTGCACTTATTTACTTCAATTATCCAATCAGAAGCAGATGAAATCAGTAATATTGATGGGATAATTGATATTTACTTATTATGTAAACATCCCGATTGTGTCGGGGGGGGGGGGGGGGTGCAGGGTAAGTCTCTACAGGGCTGCTATGGATTGAAGAGGACCTGTCTGGGAAGTGCATTATCCTAGGGGCTCTCCTCCCCACATCCGCATTAATATGAATATTTCATAGGCGATCCTCTTTGTCCGGCAATTGACCGCCATTAACAATTCATGGGACGGTCCGCCTCCCACATTTTTAGACGCTTTCAGCCCATTAGCGAAAACTTGGAAGAATTTCATTCACAGGTAAATAATTCAGAGGCGATGCTGTCATTTGCCCCTAGGACTCAGTATTCCCAGTATTCCCAGTGTGATTGCACGGTGTACTGGGAAGGTGCTGGGCTGAGGACCCATAGAAGGAAAGACTGCTTATAATGTTTGTTTAGTGGATTCTAATTCATTCACAGTCATTCTTATTACTTTTATCACATGTGTCTGCCTGATGATATTTATCATTCTAACACAACTAACCCAACTGCTGGCTTTACCATATAATTGTTACTACACTTCACATTGCACCACATTGATGAAATAATAGAGATCTCTTGTACAATACAATGATGCCACTATCAATACAACTAAACACCTGTAGAATGAATACAGCTTTTATTACTTTTCTCCCCAACTGCTAAAAGGTTTACTAAAATGTAATGATAATAATAATACAAAGAATACATTATTAGTAGAAGTAGTTGTTGCTATTATTATATTTTTATATTTGGAGGGGAGGGGGGGGGGGGGCTGTACTGTAGATTACATTTTTTATAAGGTTAAATATGTGTTATTATTTTATTTTTATTATTATTATTATTGTTCTAAGGAGAATTTTGCAATATTCTGAGACATTGGGAAGATGAGTGGTGTAGACTACTGTTGTGTTATATAGTTTACAATAAGAAATTTTATTATTATTATTATTATTATTATTATTACTATTATCATCATCGTTTTGCTATTTTTGGAGACATTTGGAAGATGAATTGTGTAGACTACTCTTATATTTATACTATGTGTTGTTGTTATTACTATTCTTCTATTAATCATTTTGCTAAATTAGGGGACATTGAAAAGATGAGTGGCTTAGATGATTGCTATGTTATGCAGTGCTTTTATAAAGTTATATTATCTATCTATCTATCTATCTATCTATCTATCTATCTATCTATCTATCTATCTATCTATCTATCTATATAGATATATATATATCTATATAGATATATATCTATATAGATATATATATAGATATATATCTATATAGATATATATATATAGATATATATATAGATAGATAGAAAGATAGATGTAAATTATGTTATAGTTTTATATATATTTGGATATTATATTAATTACTATGTTATTTTAGTTAGTAAAGGAAGACTGGGGACCTCTAGACCTCACTCTATATAGGACAGAGCTTCCTTGGTTATTGGAGATGACATAAATGGAGAATATTCTGTAGATAGGGATAGTGCCATGATATGGGGGGAGGGGAGGGTCCTGCTTATTTAGAGCCAACATACCCCAAACACATCATGTTCCAGCCATATGGTAACAGTCATGTCCAGAAAGCTCAACTTCCATCTGCTAATAGATTCTGTGCTTAATTCATCCAGAAGGGAGCTGGCAGGAGGAAAAAAAAATCAAACTCACTTATTGACCAGTAAAGCTGTCAATTGCAGCACTTGAGAGCTGAATAAATATTTCTATTCATGGTTTATTGCATGTCAATAACAATCTATGAAGAGGATTTTTCATTGCAAGGACTTTACTGTCAACCGGGCAACATGAGCTGTAATGATGAATGGAGACATGTCAGCGCAGGCATCAGTCAGTGAGGAACCACGTGACCCTGACACAGGCACTACAGGTCCCAGCATGAAAAGCATGCAGCTGTTTGTGGTGTCACAGCAGAATGGCTGCCACTGGATGCGGTTTTAAGGAACAAGAGACACAATGTATAGGTTTTGTAACATTATATAGAGTATACATTTTGTAGTTATGTACAGAAGTGTGAATATTGTAAGGGGAGGTATTTTTCTACACACAGTTGATTTTTTTTCAGTAGCATATACGATACTGTAAAGCTGACCATACACTATACAGTTAGATTGTACAATCTCCTTTAGATCTACCAACACCTATATCGTGCAAGAACCATAGGTGTGCGCACAGGGTGTGCCGGATGTGCCTAGGCACACCCTAATCCCCCATGTGTATTAGCATTATCCAGGGGTAGCACCAGGTGGGTGGTTGGGGGTGCCAGTTGCCAGTGAAAATGCCCCACCCCCTATTATATTAAAGGCTAAGTTCAACCTTAGGAACAAGTTACACCCCTATTTAGGGGACAACTCATATCAATCAACTGTCTCCCACCACCAGAGCCTCCTTCCTGTGACAGCAGGTGGCATTCAGGTGTGTTTGATCTATGGGGTGCACACCCTAATGCAATAGGCTGCGCACACCTACGGCAAGAACTTTAGTAAATCTAGAAGATTGTACAACCAGATTGCATTGGTTATGCACAGCTTTAGACAACTGCTGGGAAAATGGAGGCATTCATGGCTGAGTTCTAATTGGCTGGCTGTCAGTTTGCCTTTGATCAATGCAGGGGTTGTTAGTAAATAAGGTATTCTTTTTGAAAAAAAAATCCAATTTTTTAAAACTTTTCTGGAACATGATTGGGTATTCATAGTGAACTATTAACTAACATCCCCCTTGCTAAATAAACTGTCTCTTTAAATCAACCGCATTGGGTCATTGGCCATGCTCTGTTTTAGTTGGGGGCATTTTCAACTGGAGATGGCCAATGGCAGCCCTTCTTTCCCAAGAACAAGGTGTAGCACTATTTTATACCAGCTGCCTACACAATATTAAGCTGCCCTAGGAAATGTGTCAGGCCCATGATGTATATAAAGTAAAGTTTAGTCTTGCTGGCCCTGGAGAGGGCTGCTTATGGTAAGTGATTGATCTTTGGTGCAGACAAGGGATCATTGGGAAAGGCATTTGATGCAAGCGTCAGGAAAGGTGTCATTTTTAAATGGTAGCTGCCGGAGCCCATCTACAATTACTGCATAGTTGGGAGTTAATGGAAGAAGCAGGATTTCCTTCTCTCTTTGAGGTGCACACAAGCAGATAGAAGGCACCTTAGCTGAAAGACCACTTTAGCCGGTGATGGACACAATGTAAGTGTATGAGGGGCTGGAGCAGCTCTCTGTCTGCCTGGATCCCCCTTCCTGAATCCCTCATGTCTGGGAGGATCACATTTCCAGCCTACCTGCCTAGTGAACTCTGCTGGGAACCCTCTGGCGCCAGCTCCATCAACCAAACTCCTTGTGGTTAGGAAGGGAAGGAGCACTAAGTAGGAGAAGAGTTGGCCCCAAGCAGCAGCCCCCTCCCTCCACTTCACCATTAACTCCTGACAGCCTGTGGCTCACTGCACTCCGGCATTGCCATGGTTAAGTCAGGTTCTGCAAGGGCTGCATTGTAACTCTGCTCTACTACTATGGCTTTGATACATTTGGTTCTTCTATTGCTACAGGAAAAAAAATGGACTTTATCTTCTAGGCTTCCTAACATCTTTGCAGATTTTGCTTTTCAGGTGTGGTCATTATGGAGGTGTTGTCCTCAGCGACCAATCAGAACCCATGCTCTGATTTTTGAGGGTCAGGATAAATAAGGGCAATTGCCTTTGGTAAAAGTAGCTGCTCAGCCAAGAGATTTTAGTTGCTGTGTCCAAGTGCTCCACTATGGTTTACTACTTCTTGAATCATAATCCACGTTAAAAAATGCAGCCTCCATATTTCAAAAATCAGCCCCTACATTTCTAGTTTCCAGTGCATTTAGAAGAGAAGATCAAACTGCTAAATAGTTGCTATGGACAACAACCTCTTTTATTCATTCTATTTTTCTAATAGCTACAATATTTATTACTGCCTCATTGTTTCCTGTGCTCTGATGATCCTGCATTTGTAAAATCAGCTCCTATATTTCAAAAGTCACCCTTATTTTACATTCCCGGTGCATTTAGAAGAGAAGAGACTAAATAGTTGCTATGAGCAATAATAGCATTTTATTCATTCCATTTTCTTATATGTACTATTGCTGCTTCTATCTCCATTGCTTCCTATTCTCTATTTTTTTAAGGATCTACATTTTAAAATCAACCCATAAATTTAAAAAACCAACCCCAGCAGTTTACATTTCTTGTGCATTTAGAAGGTATTGGCTGTCAAACAGTTGCTATGAGCAACAATCCTATTTTTTTGCATCTTTTTTTTCTTATAACTACTATTGTATTGCTACTTCTATTTTCTTGCTCCATTTTCTTATAGTTTCATGTGTAAAATTAGCCCCTATATTAAAAAAAAATTAATCCCCCATAATAATAAATTGCACAAAATCTGCTCTAAAGTTCAAATGAGCAACAAAGGTATTTTGATTCCTTCTATTTTCTTATAGAGCCTATTTTTATTCCTGCTTCTATTTTTATTGTTCCTGGAGATCTATTTTTTTAAGAGCCACCTGCTAGATAGTTGCTATGAGCAATAATTATTCCTTTTTTTAAAATTTCTTTTTCTTATAGCTTCGCATGGCTCTTATGGCCCTATAGCGTATACATGATGATCATTCAAACCATGTCAAATCTTTAATCCTTATGGACTGAAGTCAACTCCCTGCTGGGAAGAGGCAGTTTGGTCGATGTTCGTCTTAATAAATAGGTATAAATGATATATATATATATCACATCACACCTCAAAGTGGCTGATTCAAGACTTTTCCGAGAAATTAATACTAACTAGGGTAGTCATACACACTGCAATCTGATCGTACAACCCCATTTAAATTGACCAAAACCATGTAACATGAAGACAAATCTACACAATGCTTACTTGTGTATACCGAAATAAAGAGATATATATATGTTGCCCACAGCAAATAATCAAGTTTGTACTACCAGTAATAGCAATATTGAGAATTAGACAGGTCCGATTTTTGACCCTTGGCCACCCCAACATGAAGATGTCACTTGGTAAGTGGTACATGGAGCACATAGGGAATAGACTGAATGGAGAACATGGCAAGGTCCCAAGTACTGCTTCTAAAAGCCATCTTGTACCTGTTGTTCTGCCAGGTTTCTATGTACAGAAGATCCATGAGGGCTATCTGATATCACAGGAGGTACACCCTGTCCCATTCACAACCAGAACACTGCTGGAAAAATGAAAGAGCTCCATACATGTCCTGACCACTTTCATCTGTGTTCTCAGTTTTTGAAAGATGAAGGGACATCCAGACACCCTGTCCTGTCTCCAGCGGTATCTCAAAATGCAAACATTCCACAGAGAGTGCAAAAAACCCGACATGCAGGGACAGTGTGAGAATCTTATGCTGGGACAGGAGAGAACCCTGGCAGCCCCAGGCACTGCTCTGTACTATAGAACAGACGTTTGAAGACCAGTTCATTTCCCAGTTACTGCATTTTAGAATACTACTGATATATCATTGGGGAACAGTGGCTTGAGTTTGCCACCAAGACTATATTTATATGTAAAAAATTAGTAGTATATATGTGTTAATAATTAAAATAACGTGCTTTATTTTGAATTTAGTACACAGATAATAGTAATGATATAATTATTTTTTTAAAACTTGGTAGTAGTAATAATAATAATAATCTCATAATATGCAATATTATTAGAAATAATCTTCTTTTTGGGAGTATATGATGCAGGGACATGTGAATATTTTCTGATCTAAGAAGGCTCGACTGTGCTGAAAAAAAGTAGTAATAATAATAATACTAACAATAGCAAAACATTACTGTATAATAATATAGTAATAAAAAAAATCATGATATAATAATAATAATATACAATAATAAAGTATTTTTAAAATTAGGAATCATTTTCTTAATTTTGGGATATAATGCACATGTGATTACTTTCTAAGAAGGGATCTACTTTGCAGTAAAAAGTAATATTTTTTAAAAGGTACAGTATAATTGTTTGTATTATTATTATTATTACCACTACTACTAATAGCAATAAAAACAATTCACAGTTTAATAATCTACATTAGAAGTGCTATGTATACTGTGTTTTTGACTGTGTAGCATATTGTTACATTGTTGGACATAATAGTATTTAATACATCATCCAAGGGAGAGTAAACACCAATAAATAATATCATTTTCCCCAGCAGTTGCAGTGACTTTCTCCTTTGTGATGTGTTCAGTCTCCTCTCCTATAATAATGATGTATCCAGGCAGTGTTGTACTACATTTATAGGACACAAATTAGTCATTTGCTCTCCTACAAATTTGTCCAGCTGTCTCCTTATAATATGATTGTGTATTAGCAGAGCCCATCAATTACCCCATTGAGATGTGATTCAATTTCTGTGATGAAAGGGCAATATTTAATTTGTGAATGGTGATTAAGTATGCATTTAACTACCCCTCCTGTCACAAGTCATATTTGAGAGATGTAAGCGATCTCTCTGTTGGTCATAGATATATATAGAGAGCTGCTCCTGTCACCCTTATGAGGGCATTGGGAATGGTTGTGTTGTATGTAGAGAGCCATAATGGCTCCATCCTGTGTACTCTGAGTCTGGTCTCTATAGCAGTTTTTACCATTTTATTTTACTAATAAAATGAATTAATGTGACCCTGCCAGAGAATTATCCATGGCTGATTAACCAACTTTTTATAAAGATCATCCATGCAATTTATGCCAGCTAGCAGCTTAGTCATAGAGAGATTGGTAGCTTTGTAATAAGGTTCCTGACCCATAACATAAAGGGGTTGATTTACTAAAACTGGAGAGTGCAAATCTGGTGCAGCTGTGCATGGTAGCCAATCAGCTTCTTCAATTAGGCTTTGACAATAAAATCTGGAAGATGATTGGTTTCTATGTAGAGCTGCCCTAGACTTTGCACTCTCATGTTTTATCAACTCTAAAGTATACCAGGGCATGCTGAAGGTTGCAGTTCTGCATTAAAAATCTTTAATTATATATGAAGTGATGGGTATTTACCAATGCCAATATCTCTTGCAATAAATACAAATACCATACTCCAAAATATGGGACTTTTTAGGCATTGTGCACTACAATCTTTTTTTTTTAAGATAAGTTCTATCATCAAGACCCCATATTACAATGCAGCATTCACATAATTACTGCATGTGATGTGGGAACTTGGGTAATATGGGTGATGAGTACAACAATATGTCAGCCATGAAGTTTTATGGTGTTTTTTTAATGATGGTGTGTTAACAATACAGTTCTTTATTAAAGTTTCTAACCTTTAAATTGTTTAATAAGTAAAGCCTACATATCATTACATTGTCTATTGAAAAGTGATATTTCAGTTATAGGTGAAGCATGTGGAGTTGCATCTAATTTCATAAATCCATTGTGAGTTCACCCCCCCAAAGTTTAGCATTATCTTTTTTTTTGTGATTTAGCCCACCTTTGGGATTTTTCACTCATTTTGCATTCATTTTGGGGGGGATTTGTCACAAGTGAAGGAATGAAGCATTGTAATAGATAATAGGGTTGATTTACTAATTATATAAAATAGTGCAGCGCTAGTAGTTAAAAAGGTCTTTCATAAAAGACACCCCGTGTCTATGTGCCAATGAAGTATGAAGATATTCAAAGTGCTTCAGTGTTAGTCCACCTCCACCATATATACTAGCAGCTCACCTCCAAATTCTGGCTCTTATTACAGGAGCCGACAGAAGCATTCCGGAATGTCCAGAGACAGTCAGCAATACAGCCTCCAAAGGGTATGGGATGCATTCAATCTTGAGCTCCAAATCCACCCATATACTCCATTGGCATCATATAAAAAAATGAAAAAATCTAGTGCTCTCCATAATCAAACTAATACTTTATTAAAAATAGCAAGTAGTACTCACAAATGTGGCCCTGTAACCAAGTGCATAGTTCACAGCAGATAGAATTGCACGATTTTCCTCATAGAGCTTATATAGTGACTATCATGTCATGTGATAGGAACCTCCAATCACTGACATTGGAGGTTCCTATCACATGACATGATAGTCACTATATAAGCGGGATGTAGTTGTCACTTCCATATCCGCTGACGAAGTTCCGGTGTTTGGAACGCAACGCGTCCGGGAACAGGAAGTGACATCACCCGCGATCGTTGTTGTCTCTCGAACGTTTGAACGTTCGTATGCTCTATGAGGAAAAGCATGCAATTCTATCTGCTGTGAACTATGCACTGGGTTACAGTGCCACATTTTTGAGTACTACTTGTTATTTTTAATAAAGTATTAGTTTTATTATGGAGAGCACTAGATATTTTTCATTTTTTTATATGATGCCAATGGATATTATGGGTGGATTTGGAGCTCAAGATTGAATGCATCCCATACCCTTTGTAGGCTGTATTGCTGACTGTCTCTGGATATTCCGGAATTGTGATTATATGCTTCTGTCGGCTCCTGTAATAAGAGCCAGAATTGGGAGGTGAGCTGCTAGTATATGGTGGCGGTGGACTAGCACTGAAGCATTTCATTGGCACATAGACACGGGGTGTCTTTTATGAAAGACTTTTTTAACTACTAGCGCTGCACTCTTTTATATAATTTGTATCTGTATAGGATTTGATTGAATTTGCCTATAGTTTTCAGCTGCTAATTTTGATGTTATAGTTAATGTGTGAGCGCTGATTGATTTCGTTTATTTTAGGGTTGATTTACTGGAAGTGATCTCCTATGACTCTCCCTTCAGCAGCTAAAAGCTGGCGTTCCCCCCCCCCCCCATAGATTTCAGATGCTGCAGGGAGAGCTACTGGGGATCAGTTCCAATACATGCCCCCACACTGCACCTGTCCACTATCCTTATCCCCAAGCTTCCTGCCCCCCCCCCTGTATTCCTCCCCCGCCATCTCCCCACAGTGCTGCCAGTTTCCCCTCCTCACCCTCCCACCTGTTGCTGCAGGCACACGTCCCTTACTCTGTTTATTCATAACCGAAGCATAGTGAACATATTTACTATGCTTCTGTTTGTGATTGCACAACTCTGTGTAGAGCTCTTCCTGTTCATTCATCTGCAGTGCAGTTGAGGCTGCAGAGATGAAGATTGAGGACTGTGTCCTCAGTCTCTTTCCCTGTCTCAAAAGTAAGACTGTTCAGACCCCTGATAATTCATCAAAGCCCCCTATCTCAACAGCATTGTGAAAAAACGGTCCCACGCGCATATGTAAACGGTGATCACACCACACATGTAAGGTATAGCCAAGAGCAGAGTGAGAGCAGAATTGAGGTGAGAGAAATAATTTTAGCACCAAACCTCCTGTGTAACTCTAGGCCTTTAAAGTGTCCCCTATGGATAATGTAATGTATTGTAGTTTGGCACCATTCCACGGACATACACAATTTTAAAGGATAAGTTCACCTTTACAGAAGAAATAATAAATCCACATATTTTTGCAGAAAAAAATGTGCATTTATTATTTTTCTCAGCAGCGTGGAAAGCATTGTACCCGTGATCAGTAGATCACGGGTACAATGTGAGCTCCTGCAGACATGTCCTCTGGACTTTAACCCATACCTCTGTACAGGTTTCTGTTTGAAAGCCGAAAGACATGTCAGTGGACTACAAGAGTGATCATCAGCACCCCCGCATCCCATTAAAACTACAAGTCCTTCTGTCGCAGTGCAAGATGGTACTTGTAGTTTATTCATTCACAGGAATCTGTGTATAAATGACGCGGCAGTGTGGGCAGAGCCTCACACAGCCATACTGTTTTTGAAAAGTGACAGTGAGTGTGGGGAGAAGATGCCCCACCTGCTATCACAGGGAGGGGGGGACTGGGAGGAGAGGGGCAGGAGCTGGAACATGTTACACGTTACACCCTAAATACGTGTCCAAAGGTGAACTTTAAAGGGTGACATGTTAGGTATCTACTCAGTGTAACATCATATTTTATATTTTATATTTTACCAAAAATAGAGTATTATATTTTGTTTGTGTGCACTAAAATTAATTAACATGATTTTTTTCCTGAAAATTTGCCTTTGATAAACTGCTGCACAATATTGTGTAACATAAAAAATGGCAAAAGCTAACATTTTATTCTCTAGCTGAGTCGGTAACATTTACTGTGGCAGGTTGGCAGCGCTGCGCAGATTGCCATCTATAAAAAAGTGTCAAAAGTGTCTGATCTGTCCGCCGTAATATCGCAGTCCCAATAAAAATCGCAAATAACCGCCATTTCTAGTAAAAATAATAATAATAATAAAAACGCCATAAATCAATTCTCATAGTTTGTAGACTCGATAACTTTTGCGCAAACGAATCAATATACGCCTATTGCGTTTTTTTTTAACCACAAATATGTAGAAAAATATATATTGGCTTAAACTGATGAATAAATTTGTTTTTTATATATATTTTTTGGATATTCATTATAGCAAAAAGTAAAAAAATTGTGCTTTTTTTCTAAGTTGTTGATCTTTGTTTGTTTATAGGGCCAATTTTGTTTGGGTGCAGTGTAGCATGACCCTGCAATTGTCGGTTAAAGCAACGCTGTGCCGAATCGCAAAAAGTGCTCTGATCAGGAAGGGGGGTAAATCCTTCCGGGGCCGAAGTGGTTAAATATAGCCATTTGTCCAGTGAATGTACTTTTGTCTGTGTGAATTGAAAAAAACAAATGCCCTTTAGTGTATTTTCTGTTCTGGAGGAATGCTCTTTTATTAGGGGCAGTAGTAAAATAGTGCATTGTGGTCACCAGATGGAGCTAAGGAGCATAGGAAATACATAAGTCTTGTAATAAGAGATGTAACAATTCGAGAAAATGAACCTATAAGTGTACCTTTGCTGTGCCTGTATAGGGCTCTTCCTGTTTACACTGTGATCAGCTGTGATTGGACACAGCTGATCACATGGTAAACAGCCTACGTCAGAGGCTCTTTACCGGGATCGGAGATGCGATTTGTTAGACCAACACACACCACAACACCGATCGCCACGCTGCGCTTCCCTGCAGGAGCGCCCTAGCAGCTTAACCTGCTGGACGCCCTATGACATCCAGCAGGATTATTAAACCGCTTTGCGCATGTCATATTGCTATATGGCAGGCAGGCAGTGGTTAATACCAGGGGATAGAAGACATTTGCAACATAGAGACTGGTCAAATTGAGTGCATAGATTATGTTGGAGAAGGATTGAGCACGTTTAAAGTGAACAATACAAAAGACTGCTTTTTCACACTTTATATTATATATGCATATATATATTTATTGTATTGCCACATTTTTTTTTATTATTCATTTTCATTACTCATGGGTTTTATTATACACGTTATGTAGATTAATAGGAGGTGCAGTAAAGGTAAATTTATTGATTAGTTGGCGGTGCGGGGACACCTTATTGTGTTTGCAGCCTTCAAAATTATCATTGGCGTTTGTAGCACAAGGAATCTTACCAGGTAATTCTAGGGAATGATAGATGGAATTAGTAAATACATGTAATCATTGGTTATATACAGTATATTTGCTGCAGTAATTCTAACGTTTTCTAGAATTGTTACTTATATATTTCCTGTGCTCCTTAGCTCTATCTAGTGGCCATAATGTGTTTTTCCCTAATTCTCACAAATCATGCAGATTCACTGGAGGAACGCATATTTCTTTTTTTATAAATAGATGCCAAACTACGACCAGTTTTAAACAGGATTCAGTTAGCCAACCATCATGTCATGGAGTGAGAAAGTAAATGGCGTACCCAATGGATGCCCACGCAAGCTCAGGGAGAACATGCAGGCTTCATGCAAACATTGTTCTGACCAAGACTTGAACCAAGGACCACAGTGCTGCAAGGCAGAACTGCTAATCACCAAATTGCCCCCATGATCAATTTATGTACATCTGTCCTGTCAGGTTTTTACTGCTCAATCAGTGCTGCAGGGTATAGCCATCTATCAGTCATCCATCATCTATATCAGTGTATTCTAGTGAAGGGGAAGTCTTCCCACTGTCAATATAATGGTACAGTGGGGAGGATTCCCCCATCCACTACGAATGTGTGGATGTGGAAATTGGGTCAGTTTTTTTCAGTTCAACCAGCTGGTTGAATGACGAAAACTGATCCATCTATGGGCTGCCTTTAGTTAGGTAAGCTCTCCTTTAGACCTATCTTAAAGCTGACACTCAGGACAGGCAGATATTGTCTAAATACAATAATAAAGGGGCTGCATTCTTATTTGAATTGGGGTGTACAACATATTTCTTTCAGTTCTGTGCAGTAATCCAGTGTCATACTTTGCCTTGCAATAAAGACCAGTCACTGCTGCTCTCTCTCCTTGTGCAGGGTGACTGGTCTTATATCAGCCCCCTCCTGTAATATTTGCAGGCAGCCTGTAGTGGGTGGAGTCCTCTGGGTCCTTCCTACAGCTCTACTTTCTGCACAGTGATGATGTCACTGATACTTTTACAAGGTAATAACTAAGTTTGCAAAGGCATTTGCCAATCACAAAGCAGATTTATATTTGAGATTTATATGAAGTTATTGAGAAGTACATATATAATACAATTCGAGCCAGGAGTTCAGCTTTAATGCAAGTAAGCAGATTATGGCACCTTGAATATAGTGGTAGAAAAGTATTTTCCTGCATTCGTCTTCAATATATTATAATGCAGAAAATTTGGCGATACCCTTTATTATCTATATTGCCTGACAAAAACTTGTTTCATAAGTGTGTATCTTCAAAACCTTAATATGATACAAAAGGCTAAATCAAACATGACATTAGCGTTAACAACCCCCTCTGCAACTTTGTTTTTTTTACCCCTTGATCCTGCTGTTATTTTTCAACTTCCTTTAACAGACCAAGCTATCTAACAAAAGTGTCAGTTAGAAGGATGAGATAAACCATTTAGCACTGACAGGGGTGTTTCCAACTGTCAGCTTTTATTTATTCATGTAAAACCTTTATCCTAAAAGGAAAAAAATATTTCTGTAACTGCTTGAAATTAGCTGGAGTTTGGCTTTAATTTGTCAGTCAATTATGTAAAGCCCATCTAAATCTGCTGGTCTATCTAACACTGCACATTCCAGACACTGCTGCCGTTAAAGGGTGACTCTGTTGCTATTCCATAGATAGAGGAGACACCCTCAGGCCCCATTCACACCTGAGCGTTTTGTAGCTTGAAGCCTGAAGCTAAAAAACGCTGGAGGGGAAAAAATCAATGATTCTCTATGAAGATGGTTCACATCTCCACTCCAAAACACCTGAAGCAAAATGCCTAAAGCTCAAAAAAGTTCTGGAGCTTTTTTTCAGGCATTTTCAGCTTTTTACATTGGTGACCTTTTGACCTGTGCAAAATTGCGGTAAAAACGCCCGACGTTCTGCCTGAAAACGACATGCTCAGGTGTGAATGCAGCCTTAGATGTGCGGAGTCCGTTTTGAGCTGGCGGATGACAAGTCTGTCTCTGCCCTCTGTGCAGGGACGGACCTGTCAGAGCTCCGCTCTCCTCTATGGGGGATCGGATGAAAACAGACCGTCTGTCCGTTTTCATATGATCCGATCTGCCAGACGGATGGAAAATAGAGTTTCCATCCGTCTGGATTTAGCAGATCGTAGCAGAATGGATGTCAGTGGACATGTCACCGCTGACATCCGTCGCTCCATAGAGGAGAATGGAGCGTCCATTCAGGTGCGCCTGAAAAACTGACAGGCGGACCTGAATGGTCCGTGCATGTGAAAGGACACTTAAGGGTAATACATAAATCTATGCATAGTCCTCTGCACGGGGTGTGCCGAATGTGCCTGAGCACACCCTAATCACCCAGCACTGTGCTTGCCACTCACTATCTTCACTCCTAAATACAGAAGCCTGCCATCTGTATTTAGAAGTGACATCTCCTCTCTGAGCGGCTGCACTGAACCCTCCCCACTATCCCTTGGCTCAGCTACTATAATATACAGGAACAGCAGGGGTGGGGGAATGCCAATGGAATCACTAGTGCCAGGCATCAATTGCCAAGCAGTGATTGCCAACACCTGCAGCACCTCTCCCTGCCGCCTGTGCAACAGCTGAGGACGCACTCCCGAACCCTACACTCTATACATAATGCACTCCTGAACTCTGCGTGAAGCACACCCCAGAACGCTGTACATAACACACTCCTGAACCCTGCACTCTGTACATAACACACTCCTGAACCCTGCACTCTGTACATAACACACTCCTGAACCCTACATTCTGTACATAACACACTCCTGTCCTGAAGCCTGCACTCTGTACATAATACACTCCTGAACCCTACACTCTGTACATAGCGCACTCTTAAACCCTACACTCTGTACATAGCACACTCCTGAATACTGCACCCTGTGAGAATCGCACTCCTGAACACTGTACATGGTACACTCTTAAACCCTGAACTCTGTAGATAATGCACGGCTGAACCTTGCACTCGGTACGTAGGGTACTCCTGAACCCTGTACTCTGTGTGTAGTGTACTCTTGAATCCTGCATTCTGTATGTAGAATACTCCTGTACATAACCCACTCCTGAACCCTGCACTCTTTGCTTGCCTTTATCCAGCTCTTGGGGCTCTTTTCCTCACACTGATACAACACACTATTCTTTCCACTGACACTAACAATTGGGCATAATTCCTGTTACTGACATCAACTATTCCTCCCACTTACACCAACAATGGTGTACTATTCCTCCCGCTAATGCCAAAGATACACATGGTTACTCCCACTGACGCCAGGAAAATTTCTACTCCCAATGGTCACAGTCTGGCTCCCCTAAAGTCTGAAGGACAGTAAACTGGCCCTTTGTTTAGAAAGTTTGGAGACTCCTGCCTTAGTAAATAAAGTTAATCATCCAATACATGTTGGCAAAAAGAAAAAAGTTTTTTTTTATTAGAAAATGATTGGGTATTCCCAGTGAACAGAACCACTATATTCACTAGGCTGTGAAAATGTTGTACTCTTTTAATAAATCTACCCCAATACATGCAAATGTTAAAGTGGAACAACACTGCATCGCATCATCACAAGACAAAAACTCCATTTAATTCATTTTTGTTATTCAAAGCAAACTCGTCCATCCACCACTCCATGTCTCTATGTTTTATTTTGTTGAGAAATCACTTTGAAAAACATCCCCCAGTATCTCTGGCCTGAGGCCATCCTGAGTAGGAGCAGACGATTCATGTAGCATTTACTTCCATCTGCCCTTAGCTCAGGTATGCAGGTGTTTCGTCAGATTAGGCAACCCATCAATTCTTGTAACGGAAGTGACGTTCCGTCGCCACCATCTTGCTACACCCCACACTCGTCCACAGTAATGATGCAGTGAGAAGGCAGCAAGTGGACGTCTTATTACACCCACCGGAGTTTTGCATTTCACACTTATTTTTTTACAGTAAACGGAGCTTATATACTGAAATACAGTATTTATAAGTACGTGACACTGTTTTAATGTTGAATTGTAAAAGGAGTGGTGTTCTGTCAGTTTTGCAAACCTGTCAGATCAGCAGGTTTGCCGCTGCTTTAAAAATTCAACATCAAAACAGTGTAACGTATTTCCAAATACTGTATTTCAGTATATAAGCTCCGTTTACTGTAAAAAAATAAGTGTGAAATGCAGAACTCTGGTGTCGGCTTGCCGCCTTCTCACTGTATCCGTACTACGGACGAGTGCAAGGTGTAGCAAGATGGCGGCGACAGAACGTCACTTCCGTTACAAGATTTGACAAGTCGCCAAATCTGACGAAACACAGGCAGGAGGGTGTGCTTAGCTGAGAAAACTCCTTCTCCCCTCTTGAAGACTCCTGGGATGTATGACATCATTTGCCTAGGCATGGAAACCTGGAAATAACTGAAGAAATCTGAAAAAAAAATTAAAACAAGCAAATATAATATACTTTCCTATCTATTTACTAATACTAGCAGCATAAGGATTAAAAACAGTCAATGCTGACTTTTAAGCATTGTATGTGCATGACCTTTGCATTCATTTTATATAGTAAATCAACACATTAGGTTTTTAGAATATATTTACACAAACATACACACATACTTCACACTCAGATGTTTTCCAGGCTGCTAAGTGTTGCTTGTAAAACATCCATCCAGGTTTCTATCTGTTTGGCTCCCTGTTCAGTGATTTACAGTCTGGCTTATAATCTCAGTCAAACTGCTCAGTGAAATTTAATCTTACTATCGATTGGACTCCACAGACGGCAATTGACATCAAGCCTAAATTTACTGAAAGTCAATAGAGTTACACAGTTTAACGTTCCATCAATTCATCTCTTCCAGTTGAATGAAAAGATCACTTTACTGTATATGTGAGTGATGCAATAATAGAAAGCATGTGACTCTAGCTGCATTGGGACTGCAGACGTTACAATGCTCTGCCAACCTTGATTTTTCCATATGTGATTTCAGTTATTCAGCTCAACCTGTAATGCACCAATAATGCATGCATATCATTTAAGAAATAAAACTCTGCAAACTCAAATTTAGCTTTTTAACCATTGCAGGCATAGCAAGAAAACAGTGACATACATAGCATTTATAAGCTGTTTGGTTCAGTTTGTATTTGCAACAGTGGCGACTAGGGAAGTTTTAGGATGGGGGTGCCAGACCCCGTCCCTTTCTTTTTGACCCCCACCCACTTCTCATGAGCGCCACCCCTTATAGAATCCACCCACTCTGTCCCCTGTATTCCACATATTGTGTCAGGAGAATACAGCTCGGCATCACAGGACAGGGTATACAGCCCAGCATCACTGGACAGGAGTATACAGCCCCAGCATCACAGGACAGAGTATACAGCCCAGCATCACAAGACAGAGTATACAGCCCAGCATCACAGGACAGAGTATACAGCCCAGCATCACAGGACAGAGTATACAGCCCAGCATCACAGGACAGAGTATATAGCCCAGCATCACAGGACAGAGTATATAGCCCAGCATCATAGGACAGAGTATACAGCCCAGCATCACAGATAGGGTATATAGATCAGCATTACAGATAGGATATATAGTCAACATCACACATAGGGTATATAACCAGTATCACAGTTAGGGTATATAGCCAATATCACAGTTAGGGTATATAGCCAGTATCACAGATAGCATATATAGCCAATATCACAGATAGAGTATATAGCTAGTATCACAGATAACGTCAGAGGCATAACTAGAGCCTTCAAGGTCAGCCATGAAGGGCCCCCCTGACTGCCAGGATCATTTCCTCTGATCATGGGGCCCTTCCCATCAGTCCAGGTGGACCCCTTCCTCTGAGCCCGGGGTCCTTTCCTCTGATTCTGGGGGTCTTTCTTCTGATCCTGAGGCCATTTCCTCTGATCCCAGGGGCTTTTCTTCTGATCCTGGGGCCCTTCCTATCTGTCTCTGGGGACCCTTTCCTCTGATCCCAGGGCCCTTCCCTCCAAGACTGGGGCCCTTCCTTCTGATCCCAGGTCTCTTCCCTCTGATCCCAGGGCCCTTCTCTCCAAGCCTGGGGCCCTTCCAACTGATCCTGGGGCCCTTTTACTCCCATCACAGGGCCCTTTATAAGCCCTGGTTCACACTGCACATGACAAGTCAATACATATTAATTTCAATGGGTGCCGTCTTAATCAATGTGACTCAGGTCACCGCAACAAAAAAGAAAGGTTCCTGCACTACTTTTCAGTGACTTTGGCATGATTTGAGTGCCATAGACTGCAATGTTAAATCACTAAAGTCGTAAGGAAGTCTCAAGAAAATTGGAAGCAAGTTGCAAGGAATTTGCAAGGAAATCGCAAGCAAGTTGCATGACTTTGGGATTGCAGCACTGTAAACCAAGCTATGGTCCCCCATGGTGGCAGAACGCCAGGGCCCAGTCTCAAGTGCAAACTTTGCGACCCTGGTAGTTCTGCCACTGGCTAAAGTGCAGGCTAGACAGATGTACAGTATCTCACAAAAGTGAGTACACCCTCACATTTTTGTAAATATTTTATTATATTTTTTCATGTGACAACACTGAAGAAATGACATTTTGCAACAATGTAAAGTAGAGTGTGTACAGCTTGTATAACTGTGTAAATTTGCTGTCACCTAACTCAACACACAGCCATTAATGTTTAAATCGCTGGCAACAAAAGTGAATACACCCCTAAGTGAAAATTACCAAATTGGGCCCAATTAGCCATTTTCCCTCCCCTGTGTCATGTGACTCGTTAGTGTTACAAGGTCTAAGGTGTGAATGGGGAGTAGGTGTGTTAAATTTGGTGTTATCACTCTCACTCTCTCATACTGGTCACTGGAAGTTCAAGATGGCACCTCATGGCAAAGAACTCTCTGAGGATCTGAAAAAAAGAATTGTTGCTCTACATAAAGATGGCCTCAGCTATAAGAAGATTGCCAAGACCCTGAAACTGAGCTGCAGCAAGACCATACAGCGGTTTAACAGGACAGGCTACACTCAGAACAAGCCTTGCCATGGTCGACCAAAGAAGTTAAGTGCACCTGCTCAGCGTCATATCCAGAAGTTGTTTTTGGGAAATAGACGTATGAGTGCTGCCAGCAATTCTGCAGAGGTTGAAGGTGTGAGGGGTCAGCCTTTCAGAGTTCAGACCATACGCCGCACACTGCATCAAATTGGTCAGCACGGCTGTCATCCCAGAAGGAAGCCTCTTCTAAAAGATGATGTACAAGAAAGCCCACAAACAGTTTACTGAAAACAGGCAGACTAAGGACATGGATCACTGGAACCATGTCCTGTGGTCTGATGAGACCAAGATAAACTTATTTGGTTCAGATGGTGTCAAGCATGTGTGGCGGCAATCAAGTGAGGAGTACAAAGACAAGTTTGTATTGCCTACTGTCAAGCATGGTGGTGGGAGTGCCATGATCTGGGGCTGCATGAGTGCTGCTGCCACTGGGGAACTACAGTTCACTGAGAGAACCATGAATGCCAACATGTACTGTGACATATTGAAGCAGAGCATAATCCCCTCCCTTCGGAGACTGTGCTGCAGGGAAGTCTTCTAACATGATAACGACACCCCAAACACAGCTCCAAGACAACCACTGCCTTGCTAAAGAAATTGAGGGTAAAGGTGATGGACTGGCCAAGCATGTCTCCAGACCTAAACCCTATTGAGCATCTGTGGGGCATCCTCAAACGGAAGATGGAGGAGCACAAGGTCTCTAACATCCACCAGCTATGTGATGTTATCATGGAGGAGTGGAAGAGGACTCCAGTGGCAACCTGTGAAGCTCTGGTGAACTACATCCCCAAAAAAGTTAAGGTAGTGCTGGAAAATAATGGTGGCCACACAAAATATTGACACGTTGGGCCTTATTTGGACATTTTCACTTAGGGGTGTACTCACTTTTGTTACCAGTGGTTTAGACCTTAATAGCTGTGTGTTGAGTTATTTTGAGGGGAAAATAAATTTACACTGTTATACAAGCTGTACACTTACTACTTTACATTGTAGCAAAGTGTCATTTCTTCAGTGTTGTCACATGAAAAGATATAATAAAATATTTTCAAAAATGTGAGCGGTGTACTCACTTTTGTGAGATACTGTAAAAGACTCACATTTAAAGCTGGCCAGAGATGTATCAGCAAGAACCGGATGAATTTTGATCCATGTATGGCCATTCCTGGTCGATCTAATGAACGGGAATGTTAGCAAATTTTTCTCAATCAGCCAGCTGCAGCTACTAATCAGTGTACTAATCAGCCTTCGAGCAGTCCCACTGTCAGAATACAGTGGCACAGTGGGATAGATTCCTCCATCCACCTTGCTTGTGTGGATGGGGGAATATGTTCATTTTTTTTCAAAATGTTCCATCTATGGTCAGCCTAATTCAGTAACAGAACCATTAACATACTTTAAGGGTCCCTGTCCCTTACCAGCCAACTTAAAGCGGAGTTCCACCCAAAAATGGAACTTCCGCTTTAAGCACTCCTCACCCCCTTACATGCCACATTTGGCATGTAATTTTTTTTGGGGGGGAGTGTGTCCCCAGGTTTCAGAGGGACTTCCTGTCCCTCTTCCACCTTCCGCCTCTGGGCCGCCTAGGCGACTCCTCCTCTTCTCCTAGGCGGCCCCTCCCTCCTGGCAATCTTCTGGGACACGTCACAGGTCCCAGAAGATTGCCTGGCCACTAGGAATGTGCAGCGCGACTCGCGCATGCGCAGTGGGTGCCCGGCCGTGCAGCCGGGCCGGGTGCCCACACTAGGAATGGCGGGGCCATCGGGAGGAGGGGAGAGACGAGCAAGGCTTCGGGAGCAGCCGTCGCTGGACCGGGGAACAGGTAAGTTACTGTTTATTAGAAGTCAACAGCTACACTTTTTGTAGCTGCTGACTTTTAATAAACAAAACAAGTGTGGAACTCCGCTTTAAAGTAGTTTCCTGCAAGTGAAGAAGCCAAAACACTCCACTCATTTCCAGGGCTTTGCTGTTATACGACACATCTGTAAGTGAGCAAAGTGGGAGCACACCACCCCCTGGTAAGTGACTATTCTGCTTTTTCACTTGCAGTGTACTTTGTTTTATGAGTAAGCCACAGAATTCCTAAATAGTACCCCAAACTGTCTTTGTGCCAGTCCAATGCAATCCACTGCATTCCGATGGATAGACCTCATGCACATTTATTAGTACCAAAATCAAGACTCTTGTAAATGCCGACTGCTTCTGCATTAGTGTTTGCCCATGCAAGTGCATACAATATATTTCTCAAAATGTAAGAGTGTAGTATGTTTACATGAGTATGGGTATTTACAGGGCTGCTGATAGAAATCGCGGGGCCCCATACAGACTTTTTGACAGGGCCCCCCCACCCCCCTAAGAAAGTATTAAAGCTATATTTCACTAAAAATACAAGAAAACTATTAGCAGACACAAATACAACATAACGCACAGAATTCCTGCAAAATCTAAAAGATAAAACTGAGTTAATCAATAAAAATGAAGATGAGATGAAAAAATTATCCAGGCTCTGGGATCCGAGGGACAGAGGGAGAGAAAAACAGTTAAGCTCCATGCACACCGGGCTTATAAAACCTCCAGTTCACTTGGCAGAAAAAAAAACGCTCATATAGAACATTTTTTTTTGTACAAAGTTTAGACGACTTTAGGGGAACCAGAAGGGTTTTTTTTCTGTCTCTTAAACGTTGAGCTTAAAATATGCCTGTAATCGTCCCAATGTGTATGCACACATTGGATAACATTGAGCTGCTTCTACAGGCAAAAAAGAACTAAACTCCTGTAGAAGCAGCAATTTTTTTAAGCCAGTGTGCAGGGAGTTAGAGATAACAAACTCCAGTGCTGAGAGGAGGGGGCCCACACAGGGAGGGGGATTAGTGAGGGACGACTGTCTCTTTCCTATCAGATAAAAGCTTGTAGCAAGGGAGAGGGAAGGAGAGCAGCTTTCATCTGCTGGAGGAAAAGAGACACAATTGTCATCTGTCACTAATACACCCTGCGTGCTCTGGGCCCCCCACACCAGGGCTGGCTGTACCCCCCTATCAGCGGCCCTGGGTGTGTACAGCCATTAATTTGTGCTTGTGGCTGTACACTACACATGCAACTCTCTGGGCAGGAGAGCACCAAGGATTTTACGCTTGAGTACTTTTGCACTAATAAACATCCGTGTGCATGAGGCCACAGAAATTAGGGCACTTCTGTTAGCCAATTAGGCTTTACTGCATTGCATAGAGTTGTGAATCTAACAAATGGCGCTTGATGATTGTAGAAGACAGCATAGAAATGTTCTCATTAGTGAGCTACTTTACTATCCAGTCATAGGGGTTAATTTACTAAAGGAAAATAGTCTGTTAACTTTGCAAGGGAAGTTCTACTTTACAAGGGAACTTTCCGCTGAGCTTAGTAAATGAGATGCAATTTCACTTGGCAAAGAATACCCAATCATGCAGGGCTGGATTAAGAGCATCATGGGCCTGGTGCTGAGGAAGTTACATCCTCCTCCTTTGCCGGGGGGCCTGTGCTTGCACTTGATTGGTTGCTAGGATGCTAAGCAGTTCAAGCAACCAATCATTTTCACAGCAGTGGACACTGGGCAGTGGTGGGCAGCGGTGGCGACTGCGGTACCAGGGGGTTCTTGGGCGGCTGGGCCTATATTAAGGTAGGGGCCTGGAGCTGCAGCTCCAATAGCCCCTATGTTAATCTGGTCCTGCAATCATGCAAGGATAAAAAAATAAAAAATTTTCCTTGCATATGATTGGATGATGGAAGTCAGCAGAGTTTTACCTCATTCACTAAATTCTAAGGCAAATTTACTTGCAAAGTCAACAGCCTAGTTGTCTTTAGTAAATCAATCCCATAGTCTTTACCATGCTGTATTGCTTTGACTGCACTGGAGAAATGTAAATGAAACGTGCAGGCAACTGTGTCTGTGAACCATCCCCAAACATAAATTATAGTATAGGGCAAATTGCTTGCCTATAGTACTACTAGAGTTATTATTATTATTATACAGGATTTATCTAGATCCCAACGCTAAAACACCATGAACAAATGTGCAAAGCTCCAGCAGCACTTAATATGATACAAATTAGTTAGAGTCCATCTCATCAATATATACTGATCTCTTCATCATATGGCATTAATATTCCACCAGTGAAGAAATTCAAATCCTTTTCTGTTTTTTCACCACACCATATGACACAAACAGGTGCTCCGCCACCCACATAGAATTGCACTCACCAGACAGATTTGCCTTGCACTCTCATGCTCAGCAAAATCACTTATATGGTTTCACACACCAAACGATCCTTCTGCACATCTCCTCTGTCACGTTTTCAAATGGACAGGGTGATGGGACTCCACCAGATCCACAGTATAGGGCAAATAAAGGGAAAAAGCTCCACATTGTGTATTAAAATTTTAAAACATGACTTTATTATTTATGACTCCGGCACTTTAGCTTCATGACATTGCATATGATTAATTATAATCCCTTTAAAATCTGCAATCATCATTATGTAAACATCTTATATCACATATCAAAATTTAACAATAGTTAAATTTTAATTATAATTAATCATATGCAATGTCATGGAGGTAAAGTGCCAGAACTAGATGGAATGAGTGGCACGGAGACACCTTTAGATACACGCCCTCTCACTTAGACAGAATTTGCATGGGGGAGAGAATCTTAAATAGCACCTGTTGCCGGCCGTGTAGAGCGTCACGGTAGAAGTCCATTAGACGAAACGCGTCTGACACAGCTACACGGCAACCTAGAGAGTGAAGCCGGCACGGTTAAGAGGAATGAACGTTCCCTGCAGGAAGGGTAGAACGGTCGCGGTACCGAAGGGTCGTAGCATTAGGAGTCAACCAATACGCTTGAACCTTCTGATGTCCTGTACTTTCCTTACTAATCTGCCAGCGTGACATGATATGTTTGTGAGTACAATGTGGAGGGGAGATTGGGGAAATAAAGTCATGTTTTAAAACGTTAATACACAATGTGGAGCTTTTTCCCTTTATCTGCCCTATACTGTTAATCTGGTGGAGTCCCATCACCCTGTCCATTTGAAAAAGTGACGGAGGAGATGTGCAGAAGGATCGTTTGGTGTATGGAACCATATAAGTGATTTTGCCGAGCATGGGGGTGCAAGGCAAATCTGTCTGGTGAGTGCAATTCTATGTGGGTGGCAGAGCACCTGTTTGTGTCATATGGTGTGGTGAAAAAACGGAAAAGGATTTGAACTACTGCACTGGTGGAATATTAATGCCGTATGATGAAGAGATCAGTATATATTGATAAGATGGACTCTGACCAATTTGTATCATATTAAGCGCTGCTGGAGCTTTGCACATTTGTTCATGGTGTTTTAGCGTTGGGAATTATGTTTTAGGTTTAAGTAGCAGCTGTGAATTATTGGAACTATTTTGTGACATATAATTTATACCTACTGTGGCGCGGTATGAAGGTCTCATAGGTAGGGGCTAGCGGAGATCATATTGACAGGATTTATATAGCGCCGACAGCTTGCGCAGTGCTTTAAAACATTAGGGCAGACAGTACAATTACAATACACTTAAATACAGGAGGAATCAGAGGGCCCTACTCATTAGAGTTTGCAATCTATGAGGGAGGGTCAAGTGATACAAAAGGGTAATAACTGTGGGGGATGAGCTGATGAAGAAAATAAAAGTGTATTTGTTAGGTGGAGGCAGGATAGGCTTTTCTGAAGACAAAAGTTTTCAGGGATCGCCTAAAAGTGGATAGATTTAGAGACAGCCTGACAGATTGGGGTAGGGGATTCCAGGGAATGGGAGAGGCTCGGGAGAAGTCCTGGAGGCGAATATGGGAGGAGGTGATGAGGGAGCTGGAGAGCAGGACGTCTTGGGAGAAACGAAGAGGATGATTAGGTTGCTATTTTGAGACTAGGTTAGTGATGTAGTTGGAGGCAGAGTTGTGGATGGCTTTCTAACTTATTGTTAGTATTTTGAATTTAATTTGTTGGGCTAGTGGCAGCCAGTGGAGGGATGGGCAGAGTGGGGTAGCAGACGCTGAGCGGTTTGTAAAGTGAATGAGTCTGGCAGCAGCATTCATGATGGGCTGAAAGGGGGATAGTCTATTCAAAGGTAAGCCAATGAGGAGGGAGTTGCGGTAGTCGAGGCGAGAGATAACCAGGGAGTGAATTAGGAGCTTTGTGGTGTCATTGGTTAGGAAAGGACGTTGTTTTGAGATGTTGCGTAGGTTGAGGTGGCAGGAGTCCAGGATAACACCTAGCACCATGACATGTGGGGATGGGTGGATGGTTGTGCCATTGCTCTTGACAGAGAAGTCAGGGGAAGAGGCACGTGGGGGGAGAAATATTATGAGCTTGGTTTTGGACAAGTTGAGTTTGAGGAAGTGGTATGACATCCAGACAAATATGTCTGTTAGTAAGTTATTGATGCCTGAGGAGACTGAAGGAGTGAGCTGAGGGGTGGAAAGATAGATTTGGGTGTCGTCAGCATAGAGGTGTAGATTGAAAATAAGAGAGGTCCAAGAACAGAACCTTGGGGGACCCCAACGGAGAAGGGAAGAGGAGAGGAGGAGGTAGAATTGTAAGTGACACTGAACGTGCGTTGGGATAGGTAGGATGAGAGACACTGAAGAGCATAGTCACAGAGACCAAGGGAGTAAAGTTTTTTGAGGAGGAGGGGTGGTCAACTGTATCAAAGGCAGCTGAAAGGTCCAGAAGTAGGAGTACAGAATAGTGTACATTGGTTTTTGCACTTACTAGGTCATTTGTGAGTTTTAGAGGAGCAGTTTCTATGGAGTGTTGAGGGCAAAATCCAGATTGTAGGGGATCGAGAAGGTTATTCTTAACGAGGTGATCACTCAGTTTGTTGTAGACCAGGCATTCAAGGAGTTTAGATGAAAAGGGGAGCAAGGAGATAGGACGTAGATTGTTAAGATTGGTAGGGTCCGAGGATGGCTTTTTAAGTATGGGGGTGATCAATGCATGTTTTAGAGTTGGGAAGGTGTCCTGCATACACCTCTAGCACTTGCTTATTAGAGAGAAAACAACACAGACCATGCAATGAGCCTTAATGGGTGGTGCCTGTAGGTTCCCGATAGACTTAAATTGTAGTCCAATCATGCTGAAAATGGCTGGATCATTAGATTGTCATTCGTTGTATATGTATCTTTTAGGAACATCTCCAGACAAAATCACGCTGAGATTTATGTTATTTTTCCATGATCCTAGATTTAGGGGGGTTTTCAGATTCCCTCTAGGTGGACTACAGTCTCTTGTAAGTTTTTTGGTCCGTTTGCTTTCAGAAGACTGCAATGAGTAATTGATTAAAATGTAGCAGTCTCAGAGGATATATTATTAAAATATCTGTGTATATTAGTATATATCCCAGTCCTATGTTTTTAGACAAGAGGAAATGGAGCTTCAAGCCCTTTATAGTTGTAGTCTGGAGAACAGAGGGTTACAGGTAACTAGATTATTACCAGCTTAAGGCCAGGTTCCCGTTGGTACAACTTTGGTTGCACATGTGTAAATCAATGATTCCCTATGAGAGCATCTTAACTGGTCCGACACAAGTCAGTCTGACTTTGAAAAAGGTTCCTGCAGTACTTTGGTCCGACTTTCGTCCTACTTTAGCCCACTGAATATCATTGAAGTCGGATCAAAGTAGGATCCTTGTCCTAACCAGCAGCAGGAAAAGGAATTTATGTCACATTGGGATTGTTTTGATCGGTCAAAGGACAAGTCAGACTATCTCAAAGTCGGAGCAAAATTTTATCTTGTCCATTAAAGTCAGATGGAAGTAGGACCGATGTCGCAGGGCAAAGTAGAATGACAGTCATACAACAGTCGTGTCGTACCAGTGTGAATCCGGCCTAAAGTAGAACTATTTGCAAAACTTTTTTTCATTTTGGAAAGAGTAACCCCTGTCATTTTTTGTCGTGTCCCATTGGGGAGAATTCCCTTCCCTTCCTGTTCCATATCCAAAACAGGAAGTGAGAGGAAATTCCTGTAAAATAAGGGAATTCTTTTGGGCCCCCAAATCACCAGAACTAGTTTCTCCATTGGAAGATTTCCCCTCTGGTTTTTTTAAATGGAAGATTACTTTTCTGGGGACAACCCAAAATTTGGGATTTTCTTTTACTTCCACTTTCAATGGTAAGGGTAAACAGGACAAATAGAGAGGGTGAATCTCCCTAAAGGGGGGGGGGGGCAATAAAAACCTAATGGGTGTTCTAATCCATCTCCACTCTGTCCTAACAAAGAAAAAGTTTGCCTTTAGGAAAACCTTTTATTCATTTTTAAATTCTGGAGCAAAGGAAAACAGGTTAAGCCATCCATAGACTTCCAAAATTAAGGTAACACAGTTGAGTACTGTGTGTGTGTATATCCCCTCCTTCCTCCCCTAATGGTGCACATCCCCTTCCTTCCTCCCCTTGGGGTGTACATCCCCCGTCTTCTTTCCCTCATGGAACATATCCCTTTCCATTTTCACTCAGAGTGTATATCCTCTTTCTTCCTCCCCTTGGGGTGTATATCCTCTTTCTTCGTCCCCTTGGGGTGTATATTTCCTTTCTTTCTACCCTCGGGGTGTATATCGCTTTCCTTCTTCCTC
Organism: Glandirana rugosa; assembly: GCA_018402905.1. Taxonomy (NCBI): domain Eukaryota; kingdom Metazoa; phylum Chordata; class Amphibia; order Anura; family Ranidae; genus Glandirana; species Glandirana rugosa. Next base: position 152,323 of record BLSH010277172.1, on the reverse strand, counting down.
TTGGCTGTAAATCCCTTTCCTTCCTCCCCCATGGGTATATATCTCCGTCCTTCCTCCCCTTGGGATGTATATTCCTTTCCTTCCTCTCCTTGGGGTGTATATACCCCTTCATTCCTCTCCTTGGGGTGTATATCTCTTCCTTCCTTCCCTTGGGGTGTATATCCTCTTCCTTCCTCCTCTCAGGGTATATACGGTATCCCCTTTTTCTAAGGTCCAAGCAGTACTAGACTTCAGAAGAAGGGGATACCCCAAAAGCTTGTGCCAAAAATGTAACTGCTAGTGCAATTAAAAAAAAGTATCAAAAACAGTACTCATCTGTGTTGTTGCAAGTGAATAAATATGGGTACAATTACCTTACACATTCAGGCACTATTCATACAACCCCCAGGCAACAGCAGACAATTGTATAGATTTGCAAGCTGTGCTCAGTAGTGAACTTTTAGTGGACATACACTTGGGCAACTCCAAAGTCGCGTGGTTTTTATGCATTTTTACACTCTCTGGCACTCAAGTTGCATCGGAGTAGTTCAGGAATCTTTTCAAAGTCGCATAGAATTGAACGGTGTTCTATTGAAATCAATAGGTTGCAACTTGTCATGTGACTTTGTGTCCAAAGTCTCATGACAAGTCGCACAAGTGTAAATGGAGCCTTAGTGGCCCAAGATGCCTTCCATCAGCACCCCTGACAAGGCAGACACCTGTTCCTGTTTCAGATTGGCCTGTACCATGTGACTACTCAATGGCTCACATCCTTTTTATGGAAATCTGTCCCATCCCAGTGTACATGACATAATCTCAATTCAATACAATGGAGAGGTTTTACTATGCTGGAACAAGCAATTTCTTACCAAATAGATGGATTTTTTTCTATTAGTAATACCTTTACTATTCTTTTTTTTTTTCGCCCCGCCACCAGCAGCACCAAGTGTAACTGACAAGCAGTGTGTACAGAAGAGTAATGTACTGTGAGCTTTATTTCCTATTCAGCCACTTTAAATGGCAGCCACCTGTCATGCCTTGTGTACCAGGTCATTTGATTTAAAAAGTGACAAGAAAACACTTGGTTTCACTGTAGAACCCTTCTGTATTTATTAGTTTTTGTATACTGTGGCAGTACATTAACTGATAAGATCCTGTGGCTCCTGAGGGGGTGTTTAGACTCATTCCTTCAGTCTGGATTAATAAAGTCACTGGAGAGGAATATGTCAGTTTGATTAAGACAGCATTGAAAGAGCTTTCAATGTATTCCCTTCTCTATGTGATGCTGAAAAAAATCACCAGACCCACTGCTTTATAAATCAAATCTATTGTCATTAGAGACCAATTTAACTAGAAAAGATAATGCTGAATCTTAGGAGCAACGGGCAAGGGAAAAGTGGGGATAGAATGCTTCTTTCATGAAAATTTCCGATAGAGCTAGAGCAGCCATTATATTTGGATATAAGGGGTTGATGTGCAAAAAGAGTACAGGTGCCATTGGATGACAGACACCCATATTCCAAATCTTTGAGTTTCACCATCATGGAAGTACATTTTTAAGCAGGTGATTGTATTATTTGTGCCTTGTATTTAAAAATCACTGTTTGGTGAGGTAGGGGTTAGCTTGCTGTGTTGTCTCGGATTTTTGGCCAATGGAGCACCCCATAGTTAGGATATTTAAGCGAGATGGGGCTGGTCAATGGGGAGAAAAGGAGAAATGGTCATCGGACAGAAAGGGACCATATAAGGAGAGATGTAGTGCTGCACCTAATGCGGTTGACCTCTGGTGGCACCCTGATCCGGAATATTAAAAGACACATTAACACTTGGGAATGAATCCAGAAAATAACCTTGAGGTGGTATTTTACCCCCTATCAATTAGTCAACTCATGCTCCTCAACTCCTGCTCCTGCTCCTCTTTCCTGTAGACTTTGTGGACAAATAGGTAACCCGATTCACTTCTTATGGCTGTGTAAGAAACTCAGTAGCTTCTGATAAAAAAAAACCTGCTGAATCATTTCAGAAGTAACGGGGGTCATAACTTCACCTAAACCCCTATTAGCTATTTTAAATTTGGGAATAGATAGCTTTTTGTTTTGTTCTGTTATCATTCATATTCTCTTGACAGCAAGACTGACTATCACTAGGCACTGGATACAAAAAGCTCGCGCCTAAGCAGTTTGAAACTGATAAATTGGTTCAAACATATTATACGTATGAAAAATTGTTACCCATAAGGAAATGTAACACTATTATATTCAAGAACATTTGAAGGCCCTGGGTTACTTTGACTGGAGTTGAGCACCTGCAGTAGGGCCGATGACCCCAAGACAAGTTCTCTGTAGAGAATAATATTTTATACTATATATATATGGTACTGTATAGTTTCTATTTCCCATCTATTTATTTTTTTCTGTTACCTATATTTTGTTCAACAAATTAAATGTCAAATTTGATAGATACCTTACAATTTCTTTCTTGATGTCAATTATTCCAAATTCATTTTGTTGTTTCATACCATTGATGTATGATTTGATATCTTAAGCATACTACTCAAAATGATTGAACCTCTTGTGTTCTTGCATCTTAGTACTTTTCAATTTTATATGTAATACTTCATATCTTTTCTCCAATGACTGTTCCTCTTAAGCTGGGTTCACATAGATTGAAATTCAGCCGGTTGAGCAGGGACTGTTTGACAGAAGCCTATTGTTGGATGGCTCTTGTGGAAAGGACCTGCTGGGAAACATTCTTCAATCAGCAGCTTACATCCAATTGGCTGTAGTGCTGATCAGTGTATTTTGAGTGGAGAGTTAGATTTTTCCATTAGCCCGCTGGCGAGCCTTCTAAAGTAAATAAACAGCAGATGCTGTAAGCTGCTTAGAATTACACTGTACCGGGCTTAAATTGGTTGTAAAGGCAGAATGTTTTTTACCATAACACCTTCTCTGCATTAAGGTAAGAAACCTTATGTGATCAGCTCCCCCATGCGTACCTGAATTCTATCTTGATCCAGTGTCATGCCTGAGAGCAGCAGTTCTGCTCTTTCTCTCCCTCCTCACAGGAGAGGGAGCCATTATCACCTACTGCTGTCAATCAAATGATGTGAGGAGGGAGCAAAGGCAGGGCCAAGCCGCACTGTCTGTGTCAATAGACACAGATAGCCAAGCTCAGGATCGAGCCTGAATGAGTGCCCCCATAATGAGTGGCTTGCTATGGGGCCACTTGGAAGGCAGAAGGAGCTAGGAGCACCAATGGGGGTCCTTAGAAGAGGAGGTGCAGGGCTGCTCTGCGCAATGCCATTGCATGGAGCAGGTAAGTATAACATGTTTAACATTAAAAAAAAAACAATCAAACCCGTACAATCACTTTAAAGTAAAACTAAGCTCTGGTTTAAAAACAAAGTTCACAGAGCGAGTCGTAGGGCTGGGAGGCTACCAGGGGCATGGTTAAGTCGGGCTGCATGCCCGGTACACGTCCACTTGCTGCAGGGAATCAGCGGCATGCACAAAGCCGCACACGGAGCACAGCTCGTGCAGGTCATTTTTATCTGGCACTCCTGGGGGGTAAGTGGCTCCAGGGGGGCTTTCGCACTGCAAGGAGTCATGGCATGATGGCCAGGTGGCAGATCCCCTGAACAGAGGTCCAGATCTCCAGGGTCTCGCACGTTAGGCATGGGGGAAAGGAGGAGGGGATGCTGGAGCATGAGGTAGGTACATATCATGTGTGTCCAGTCATTTTTTTTCTTGCAGGCACTGTCACTTGTTCCTCCGCCCATTTCACAGGGCCAGGGAGGAGGGATCATTCAAATTTCATTCATGTGGTCATGACTAGCTGTTGTCATGTTGGTTTTATTTGTCCAAGGGACATTCCCTCTCATTTCATTGTCAATGGTCATACATGTCCCTCCACCCACATTCGGGGCCACGGAGGGGGGTCATGTAAGGACAAGCAGTGGGGCACATCAGCCAGTCGTATAGTGCAATCCTGGTCATCAGGTGGTCATCACGTTCAAATTGAGGGGGATCTTGGCTGGTTCAGGTGGTAGGCTGGGGGGGGGGGGTTCTTGGTGAAGGGGGTGCAACTCTATGCATAGTGGCATGCACTAGCTGGGTGCCCATAGCCTAGGGCCTTTTCGTCTGGCAGGGCGGTGCATGGCTCGGCTGTCGCAGGGATTACTAGGTGGGGTATCTCTGGGTCCATCAAGACAGGTAGGCTTGGGGGTTATTTACTACCACCTTCTGTCCCTGGCTAGGGAAGGATGTCATGGTGAGGCTGGGGTCGGTGGGTCTGGGCCGGGCTGTCCCTCAGATATTTTCAGGTGGTAGCCGATTTACTTGTGTTTTTTTACATACACTTCCTTTGTCAACGGAAGATCCAGGGAGGTTCATCTTACCAGGTTCAATCAATTAGCAGGTGGGTACTAGATGGTCCGGGTGGGTGTCATAGACCAAGTGCATGTTTTCCAGGTTGCTCAAGACACAAGTTGTAGGTTCGTTTTGTCATGGGATCATACTTTGGGGTAAAGCCGGTCTCAGGTTGGTGCTAATGCTGCATTTCTTTTCTTGTTCAGGTCAGATTTAGGGGTTAGGTTATAGTTGTTACAGCAAGGCACAATTACCTGTCACGTCTTCAGGTATTTACGGATTGAGACAAACGTTTTTAATTGGCTTGTATGATGGCAAGTCTCCTCATCCGTTATGCATACATTTCATGTCACGACATTTCATTTCTACTCATATGTGTCGATATTGTTAGATTAGAAGGTAGGGCATGGCGTTACACCGTTGCAATTTACCTGTCACGTCTACAGGTCCTAACGGGTTGAGGTGATCGTTTCTAATTGGCTTGTACAGTGGCAAGCTTCCTCATCCATTTCACATACGTCATACGCCATGTCATTTCGCATACCCTTATACATATGCCTGACACGTCTTCAGGCATTTTCAAGGCCTGAATGTACGTTTTTAATTACCTGCTCACGCCCAAGTGACTTGGCCTACATACAGTCGCCCACACCGTAGATCACGTAATCAAACATAATCTCTTTTCATGTTACGTACGAATCTATGATATCAACTGATAGGGAATGGTGTTTTAATTGTTTTCGTATCATTTGTGCCCGGTTACTCAGGTCATGTCTCAAGCGGAAGATATTGAGGATTTGCCTTCCATTCCTCTGTCCCCAGCCAGAGGTTCTGAGCATGGCAGTACTCCCTCCTTGAGAGCCTGGACAATACCTAAACTTATGGCGGAGTTGCAATGCAGGGGCATTTCTTACTCTGGTTCTGCTCATAAAGCGGAGCTGTTCAGACTGTTGTACCCCTGTGCCTCAGGGTCTAATGCCGAGCAGGTGACCCTGCGTTCAGTAGCGTCATCGCTGTTGCAGATTCATACTACCCTCAACTCGTTGGCTACTTCCTGTCAGGACATACGGGCTAGGGTGGAGATGTTGGAGAGTCGACCGAGATCGGCTCCAGAGATGGCCACAACTTCAGGGGCTGTAGTAGTTCCCGGACCCTTGGTGGTCACAGGCCCTATTCCAGCAGTCACAGGTAGTGCTACTACTCCCTCCATTATCCCAGCAAATTTTGTGACAGCAAATATCAGGAAAGCGATTTTTTTAGGGTAAAGACGTTAATCTGGCCTCCCTGTTGATAGTGGCACATGACGTGGCTGACAACAAATCATATGCATGTGGGGATGTGTCCGTGGTAGTGAAGGCCAGGGATTACAGGCTCAGTTGCAAACTATCTATTCCAGAATTTGTCTTAGCATTTAGTATCTTTAGGGATGTGGTGTGCTCAGTGCATCCACAGAGGAGAGAGTAGTTCGACCTGTACGCTGTGGTGGAGTTGGGGCACAAATACGGAGGATCTGCTTTTTATGATTACCATCGTTAATTTTCGGCTAAAGCGGCAGCAATTTTTTCACAGCACCAGGTGGTGACTTACTGGGGGAATGTGGACACAGAACTATTTTGCCATCATTCTGCGGGGCTCAGAGAACCAGTGTGCGCCATTTGCCAATCGTCCGCCCATACCACCTTCTGGTGCCCCAACGCAGAACCCGCGGTGTTACCTGGTACATCAAGGCCAGTCACCAGCCTGCCTCCCAACCCAGGTATTCAGTATCTAGGTAAGGTGACGATCTGCAACAATTTCAATTACGGTTCGTGCAATTATAACCAAATTCCAAAGTTAGGTTAGATGCTGTGGCTTTGGTGGTGTGGGACAGGTTTCTTCAGCAATGGAATGGCATTACCATGTTTGTTCCGGCTGTGTCAGATTCTTCCCAAGGGTAGTAACAGAGGCTACAGCCACTAAGGGCTATGCAGCAATTTTTGGTACTCATTGGCTGGCAGGGGCAAGGTCAGACAAGGAGGGGGCCATTCCTGGGTTCGATATGACTTCCGCTTTGTTCGAAATCTATCCCATTGTAGCTGCAACACAAGTGTGGGGTCATCTGTGGACTGGTCACACAGTGCTGTTCTCGACAGACAATCAGGCAACTGCAGACATCATTAACAAAGGTAGATCCAGCTCTCTACCTATTGTGTAGTTTGTACGCAGGTTGATTTGGCTCTCTCTTCACTTCAAATTCCATCTACATTGTAGGTTTATGAATGGGGTAGAGAACTCCGCAGCAGATTCTCAATTTAATTATGCATTTTTTTTTCAGCAGGTCCCCGACGCAGATGCACAGGCTACCCCATGCCCAGCTTACTCCCAGTTAACGATGGACTAGATTCCTTCTGGGCTGGTTGCAGAGAATTGATCAACAAATCTTTGTCTGCCCATACCAGGAGAGCTTACAATACCGCTTGGAATGCTTTCCAGGCATTTCAGGCTCTGTATCCTAGGCTGGACTATTATAACATATAGTATTTACGGGCTTTCACATCATATTGCCACTCACAGTTAAAGTTGTCGCACAATATTATTAAGACCTACTTGGCGGGCATACAACATTTCATGTCATTGCAGTTCCCGGATAGACCATCGTTGTTTTCAGCACATCCCATCAAGGCCATGCTGAAGGGTATCCAGAAAAGCAGTCCTCCAGCAGTAGCTAGCAGGCTTCCCATCACAGGGCCTATTTACCGGAGCATGTCCGACATGCTGTCCAAATCACCTTTTGGTCAGTTACACAGTTTAGTCCCCAAAGCGGTCATTCATCTGGCCTTTTATGGATTCTTAAGGCTGGGAGAATTCACATGTACAGGAACACAGTCCCGTCCTTTAGTTATTAAGCAACTGGTCAGCTTCAGCGATCATTTCCAGCTTGGAGGTTTGCAAAATGCAACAGACAGGAGCTGGAATAGATGTCAAATTCTTCAAGACTGGTTCTGATTGGTGTCCCGTCAAAGTCCTGGATGCTCTCATGGTGCAGTTAGCAGATAAACCCCGGGATAGCCCTCTGTTCCCGTTTCCCAGTTCAGCCCTCAAAACCACGCAATTCGTGAAACATTGCCATACCCTTTTGTCAAGCATAAATTTTGACTCCAGATGATACCCGGGCCATTCCTTCAGGATAGGGGCAGTTTCTGCAGCATCTCGTCAGGGAGTCCCTGTCCATATCATAAAAAATTTAGGCAGGTGGAGTTCTACTTGTTACTCCAGGTATATTCCAGAACCCTATGCGGAGATGTCACATGCTTTTGCTTACTTTATTGACTCTTTAACAACTTAATTAAGCAAGTGTATGATTATTCTCATTTCTACTATCTTATGTTTGCCCCCTTTTAGGCATACTGACCATGTGATCACGGCATACGTCAGGTCAATCATTTCCCTACTTACTGTGTCCGTTGCTCATACGCCTCGGAGCCGGCCTCCTAACTTGGCCTCCTCCCCTGGCTTCACGTTCGTTTCTGGGTGCTTTGTCCCACCCACCCCTCCCCTTTTGGCTTCAGTTACTTTCTTCTTTTTTTCATTATATTGGGTATGCCTCCTTTTAGGCATACTGACCATGTGATTACTTTTTTCTAGGTCTCAAAGGAGACTCTGAAAGCAGCAGGAGCCACACCTCTGGGGAATAAGAGGGGCAGGGCTTATGAACTCACATGCCCGGATTGGGAGCATGCCCGCATGGGTGCCCCCTCATCACTGTGCTTGCTGAGAGGGCACCCAGAGGAGAGAAGGAGCTGACAGCGCTAGAGTTACCCAGAAGCAGCCAGGAGCAGACAGTGCCTGGAGTCCCCCAGAAGAGCAGGTTGCACAGACCAGGTAAGTATAAAATCTTTTTTATTTCAGCTAAAAAAAAGTCCACTGTGTTATTCAAATATCCTTAAAGATGAATTCAACTGTAGTATGCATGTGCCAAAGCTGGCTTATCCCCGCAGAAGCCGGAAATCACTGTATTAACCACTTCAGCCCCGGAAGAATTTCCCACTTTAGGACCAGAGCACTTTTTGCGATTCGGCGCTGCGTCACTTTAACTGACAGTTGCGCGGTCGTGCGACGTTGTATCCAAACTAAATTTGCGTCCCTTTTTTCCCACAAATAGAGCTTTCTTTTGGTGGTATTTGATCGCCTCTGCGTCATTTCTTATCGCCGCTATAAACAAAAGAAGAGCGACCATTTTGCAAAAAAACCCAAATTTCTTACTTTTTGCTAAAATTCAAATCCAAAAAAAAAATACAAAAAAACATTTTTTTCACCGTTTTTGGCCGATTTATATAATTCCTCATATTTGCGATAAAAAAGATCGCAATCGGCGTTTATTGATTGGTTTGCGCAAAAGTGGCCGCGTTTATGGATGGTGAGAATTCATTTCTGGGGTTTTTATTTTTTTTTAATTTTTTACTAGTAATGGCGGCGATCTGCGATTTTTAGCGGTAATGCGATATTGGGGGGGACATGTCGGAACATTTTGACACTTTTTTGGGACCAATGACATTTATTCAGCGATCAGAAATTTAAATGTCCACTGATTACTGTATAAATGTCATTGGCAGTGAAGGGGTTAACCTGCAGGGGGAGAGCTAGGGGTTAATCGTGTTCCCTGGGTGTGTTCTTACTGTGGGGGGGTTGGGCTAACATGGGCATGAGAGATCTAACTGATCCCAGTGACAGGGATCAGTAGATCTCTCATGCCCCACTGACAGGGCGGGGAACCGCCGTGTTTACATCGGCGGTTCCCCGTTTTTTTTTAGTGTAGCCGCTCATTGCGGCTCGCCGGCGGACATCGGGTCCACCCGAGCCGCGGGCACACTCCCCAGGAGTGCGGCGGGTGCGCGCTCGCCCCCTGGTGGCCAAATGCGAATCGCCGCTTATTTACGGCGATTCGCGCAGGGCTCCCCCACTGCCGCCGTAAAAAGGGGAAGCGGTTAAGCACTGCTACTACAGCAATCTCCACTAGCTTCCCGCGCCAACCTGCTGTTTAGTGAGCATGCACGGCATGGGGGCCATTCAGGGAACATTTTGCATTTTCTCAATGAAGCACTGTCTGATTGGACAAGGCAGAGTTCATGACATCACCACCCTGGCCCTCTATCTTGTCCAATTAGATTTACATTTTTTGAGTGAATTGAGAAAATGCAAAACAATCTTTGAATGGCACCTGTTCCAAGGAAGCGATCGCCTGTGTTCACTAAACAGCAGGGCAGCCATTCAGCATGGGACCTAGTCCTAGACTTATGGGAAGCTAGTAGAGATCGCTGTAGTAGTAGTGCCTATTACAGTGATTTCCAGCTTCCAAAGGGATTGGATATTGATCATGCATACTTACACTGGTGCAACCTTTTTTTAATATAGCATTGCCTTGAGCATATCAAAGCTTTATTCTTCCAACAATGGTAGTAGGTCTGACCTATGTAAAGGCTTGACTTTTATACCAAGTCAGGATTGCTTCCTAATGCATTTTACTGAAGTGCGCAAAGCAGCTCCAGCACCAGAAGATCAACTGAAAATGTTAGACTTCTGTAGTTATAGGTACTGTAATTCCTGTCTTGGGATCAAGTCCCGTTTTATCTATTCCTGAAAGACAAGCACAAGTCACACCTATTACACACCATAGTTTCCATAACTACTTGTAGGTTCTTGGAAACATCTGCTCAGCTCTTTATTTTTCCATATGCCTTTGTTTCAACTTGTCCTTACAGTACAATCTATTCTCCCCTACCTGATTCTCACTTTTATTACACAAAAATGAATCCATTATGTTTATGTGCTATGCCAAAGTCTTGTGTATTATGATCAGTTTCCTTGTTACAAATCATGACATACAGAATGCCACCATGATATTATTTACTTTTGATTGTACTTTCAGTTTATGGTAGATGCTCAAGCAGGTTTCATTTTTATTAAGGACTGCAATGTTTGGAACTCAATGCTTGAACTTCTGACAAACCCACCAACTATGTAAATAAAGATGGATTCCTACTCTCTCTGTTAGCAATTTAATTTATTTTATATTATGGGGTATGTAGCATGGACAAGAACAGGTAAAACATCGTATGGAACAGGAACAGGAATACAGAAGCATTTCTCTATTGTAGTCCCCAAGCGATTTGAAATATAACTGTAGCCAGGTTATGGAAAACTTTAGGCAAAAACCTGAAACTTTCCCATCCCTTCCCTCTTCCTGACCAGGCCATTTTTTGCGATTCGGCACTGCTTCGCTTTAACGGACAATTGCGCGGTCATGCGACGTTGTACCCAAACAAAATTTAAGTCCTTTTTTTCCCCACAAATAGAGCTTTCTTTTGGTGATATTTGATCACTTCTGTGGTTTTTATTTGTTGCACTATAAACAAAAAAAAGCAACAATTTTAAAAATAATATTTTTTTTTTACTTTTTGCTATAATACATATCCAAAAAATAAAAAATAAAAAAACTATTTTATTCATCAGTTTAGGCCGATATATATTCTTCTACATATTTTTGGAAAAAAAAAATATCAATAACCGTATATTGATTGGTTTGTGCAAAAGTTATCATGTTTACAAACTACGGGATAGATTTTATTTTATTGTTTTTACTGGTAATGGTGGCGATCTGCGATTTTTAGCGGGAATGCAACATTGTGGCGGACAAATCTGACCCAAAATGGCACTTTTTGGGGAACAGTGACATTATTACATTGATCAGTGCTATAAAAATGCAGTGATCAATGTAAAAATGACACTGGCAGGCAAGGGCTTAACTCTAGGGGCCGATCAAAGTGTTAAGTGTGTTCCCTCAGCGTGTTCTAACTGTAGGGGGGATGAGCAGGCAGGGACATGACAGAGATCACTGTTCCTGATGACTGGGAGCAGCAGATCTCTTCTGTCATCTGTTGGAACGGGGATCCGCCTTGTATACAAGGCGATCATGGGTCACTGGTGGGCACGCATGTGCCCACAATAGCTCGTGCACGGACCGCCATACAGCTATGGCGATTCACTCAGGAGAGCCGTCCTGCCGTCGTATATGAATGGCAGCTGGTCAGCAAGTGGTTAAAGTGGTTGTAACGGCTGAAGGTTTTTTACTACTTTTTTACTACTTTTTTACTACTATGCATGAAGGTGAAACACTTTCTGTGTGCTGCTCCCCCCACAGCCCTCCCCCTAATTCTCACCTGATCCCCCTCTTGATCCAGTGATGTGCACAAGAATATCGGCTGTAAGGGGACTCCCTCTCCTCATTGGCTGAGACAGCAGCGGAGCCATTGGCTACATGCAAAAGGCTTTTTACCTTACTGCATAGGATGTAATAAGGTAAAAAACCTTCTGCCTTTATTCTGCCTTTAATCCATGACAGCTGTCTAAGAAGACATTTTACTCACTTTGAAAAGATTTCCCCTAACTTTCTCTTGTGTCTACAAAACAAGATGTGAAGAGAAATCTTCCCAATGGAACACAGATGGCAAAAAAGCATACTAATCTACAATATACAAAATAAAATAAAAGTTTTGGCTTCCAATTTACTTTAAAGCACACTTTTCTGTAAAATGTGCTGCAGCTGAGACAGAAAGGCAATATGGGCTGTATACAGACATCATGTATACTCCTAGTGAAGAGAATCATACCAATATATCCAAAGGCAATATTTTAAAAAGAAATAACCTTTTTGTTGCTCATTAGCAAGTCTGCAGCCTATTGCAATCCCAATCTCACCATAAATGGGCTGACTGGATCTCCAGAACTTTTTGTCCTTGATGGCCTGGATTGCAATAGCTAAGGCCACTACCATGATGGCCAAAGCTTCCCAATAAGGACATTTGACAGTTGTGCCAATTATCTGCATCAATTGATGGACAGTTGATGTGGTCATACTAAAAGAAACATTGCAAGAGTACAGCTACATCTTCCTTCTTGGCAGTTCAATATGTGGTAGGTTGTCATTCAATTATGAAAGCCTACAGCAGTCCACGCCTGCCCTTATTACCAGGATAAAAAGGTGTACAATCATTTTTCTTGGTTGATAATTAGCTTATGTGTGAGCACTTTCAATGTGTCTACTATTTAAAAGAGAACTCATCCACCACATTACAAGTAACTGATGACCAATAACCAGAAGTATGATCCAGTTTATTATAAAACACTTCAAAGTATGGCCAGACATAGACTTTGCTTTCACTGGATACATATCAAACATTGACTAAATACTAAATTATTTACTAAAATTGGAGAGTGCAAAATCTGGTGTAGCTCTGAATAGAAACCAATCAGCTTCCAGCTTTTATTGTCAAGGATTAATTGAACAAGCTGAAGTTAGAAGCTGATTGGCTACCATGCACAGCTGCACCAGATTTTTTATGCACCAGTTTTAGTAAATCCGCCCGTCTGCAGGGCTGGTGCAAGGATTTATGACACTCTAGGCGAAACTTAATTTTGCCGCCCCTTTGGCTCCACCCCTGGCTCCATCCCCTTTGCCCTGTCCATGTATACAATGGAGGTGGCGTAGGTGGAAATGTTTGCAGCGCCTCTCTACCTCTTTCTTTAGTCGTGGTCCACAGGCCGCCACCTGCGCCTCTAGACCCGGCCTAAAGACAAATAATGGCTGCACTGGCTCGCTTCCTCATGCCAGCCGTGGTCTGCAGGTATATGGACAGGCTACGGTAGTATATAGACAGGCTAGGGTAGTATATGGACAGGCTAGGACAGTATATGGACAGGCTAGGGTAGTATATAGACTGGCTAGGGTAGTATATAGACAGGCTATGGTAGTATATAGGCAGGCTACGGTAGTATATAGACAGGCTGTGGTAGTATATGGACAGGCTGGGGTAGTATATGGACAGGCTGGGGTAGTATATGGACAGGCTAGGGTAGTATATGGACAGGCTGGGGTAGTATATGGACAGGCTGGGGTAGTATATGGACAGGCTGGAGTAGTATATGGACAGGCTGGGGTAGTAAAGGGACAGGCTGGGGTAATATATGAACAGGCTGGGGGTACTATATAGACAGGCTGGGGGTAGTATATAGACAGGCTGGGGGTAGTATATAGACAGGCTGGGGTAGTATATGGACAGGCTGGGGTAGTATAGGGGCAGGCTAGGGTAATATATGGACAGGCAAGGGTAGTAAAGGGACAGACGCTTTACAGACGCTATTTAGTTAAAAATAGCATCTGTAAAGCACCTCAAAAATCCCACCCCAATGTGAAAGCCCTGAGTGCTTTCACACATGGGGCGGTACGCTTGCAAGACGTTACAAAAAGTCCTGCAAGCAGCATCTTTGGGGCAGTGAGGGGAGCGGTGTATATACCGCTCCTCTACCATCCCTGCCATTGAAATGAATGGCAAGCATTTCTGAAGCAGCTGCACACCACCTTGGTAGCACAGGGTGCTGGCACTTTTAACCCCTTGCGGGGGGTTAAAAGCACCGCGCTCCCGTCTGCATAGCGGAGCCATATCACTGGTAAAACTCTGCCAAAACTAGCGGGATTTTACCGCGACCCCGGCTAAGCCTGCAGTGTGAAAGTAGCCTTAGGCAACACATCTAAGTTACGTCTCCACCCCCAGCCTGTGATCAGAGCGTAAAGGAGCGGCAAGAGACTGATGTGGTAATTTCTCGGTTTTAATCCTGCCATCACACCTGGCCAGGACACCTGATTGGATTGTCCCTAAGCCTCCATCTCCCTGTCTCATTGATATAAGCTAAAGTTAGAAGCTGATTGGTTACAACTTACCATACACAGGTGCACCAGAGTCCAGTAAATAAATGAAATGTGTACCTTTACATAAAGCATTTTCTTATTATGAAATGTAATTATAAAAGAGAATGGAAAGTAATGGACATGCAATAAAATGTATGCTAATTTGGAATACTGAATATGAACAGTGAAAGTGGATTAATATGTCAACTTTTCCTCTAACCTCAAGCAAGGTAAACCTGAAGACTTTAATTCTATATTTTAAGAATCTCCAGTTGTCATCCACTTCCTGATACAGATGTAAGTGTTGTCTTCCCTTCTCCTTCCTGTTGCCAATCCTGGCATTGTGTTCGCCAAAGGAATTTTCACTGTCATCAATTTCCTCTTCTAAATTGCAGCTGCAGGCTGTTATTGAAAATATAATTTTAGAAGTTCAGTAAATTCACCCCATTTTAATTGTTAAAAAAAATTAAAACACATTGTACAACATGGACCTGTACAGCATGGGCTAGTTGAAACAAAAAGGAGTAGTGCAGCATCATCATGGCTTTACTGAGGGCAGATCATGTCAGACTAATCTTTCTGAATTTTTTGACTATACTACCAATGTTTTGGACCAGTGTGGTGCTGTGGACCTAACCTATCTTGATGTCAGGAAGGCATTTGATACAGTTCCACATAATGATCTAATACAAATGTTGTATAAGCTAGGAATAGCTTGAGGTGATTATAGCCCTATTGGTGTACTTGCCACAAGCAATTCAGTATTGTCCATGATTTTTTTTTATTTGCACTAACATACAATTTTTTCAGGACAAGCTTTTGGGGTATGTCCCCTTCTTCAAGGTCCAAGCATTCACAAAGTTTTAGCAGAATGTTAAAGTGGTTTTCAACCATGGACAACCACTTTAACCTACAGGTAAGCCTATAATAAGGTTAACCTGTAAGTTCCCCGCATATCTTCTAAACCTGCATAGTTTAGGAGATATACAGTGTAGTTGCATGTGCCAATGTCATCCAGCACATGCGCAGTGAAGAAACGGCCTCTGTGCCAATTCTTCGCTGAGATCGTGCTGCGATTGGCGGATCCCGCTCACATGCACGGGAGTGACGTCATGCGACTCCATCCTGTCACAGAGTCGGAGTCCGTGGCCCTGGAAGGAAGAGGGGAGGAAGATGGATGCGGCCTGGAGCGGGGACATCGCGGGAGATTGCGGGCTTCCAATACAGGTAAGTGCCCCATAATGGGCTATTATTCGATGCATAGTAGCCCAATATGCTTTTACACTGCAGGGTAATAAAGAGGAAGTAAAACCCATCAGGGTTTACTTCCTCTTTAAATCTCTGAGGGAGAAAAATGGTAATTAAACTAGGATAGTTAGTGAGATAAGACAGAGAGAAAGCTTCAGACTGGGGTGGGGTGATAGTCACAGAGGGGGTTGTAAAGCTGTTGGATAATGAGTGAGAAAACCCAAGTCTAAATTCAGGCTGTTATCTTTTGTGTCAAATAGAACTATCATTCTTAGTTCAAAAGTTTTCCTTTCCTGAATAGTTCTGAAATTCCCTTTAAATAAGAACTAAGACATTGAGGTCTTCTAAAGTGTGGTTCGGTTGTGAGAAATGGTGTCCTAAAGGTATGTAGAACTCATCTTCCTTATGTTCCTTGATGGTGTCTGTGCAAATTCATACTTGTTCACAACTTCTGCCCTGTTTCGCCAACGTAAGGTCCTTTCTTACATTTTTTGCATTGGATGAGGTACACAACATTACTGAAGGTGCAATTGTATGATCCTGTGATATTGAAGATCCCTTTTGTGTATGTGACACTTTTTGATTGATAGATTGATTTGGATGCCAAGTTTGCAGCCTTTTTTATTGCAGGGTTTGCTTCCATTATTTGTGACTTCATAATCAGAATAAAGTTTCCTATTGATTAGTTTAGGTCTGACTTTGTGTGGTTGTCTCAAAGCCAGTATTCTGGGTTGTTGGAATATTTCTTTCAGAGTTTTATCCTCTGTTATGATGGGCTGTAAAGCTTAGATTATCATTCTTTTCCTGTCTAGTGCAAGCTAGGAATTAACCCTTGGGTGGTTCAGTGGATATGCAGTTGGCTAAAGGATAGATACCAGAGTGTGGTTGTAAATGGGGTTCACTCAGAACAGAGACCAGTCACTAGTGGTGTACCACAAGGCTCTGTACTGGGTTCTGTTCTATTTAATCAATATGTATAGTGAGGAAAAAAAGGATTTGATCCCTTGCTGATTTTGTACATTTGCCCACTTACAAATAAATGATCAGTCTATAATTTTAATATTCGGTTTATTTTAACAGCGAGAGACAGAATAATAAAAGTATCCAGAAAAATGCATTTCAAAAAAAGTTATAAATTGATTTGCATTTTAATGAGTGAAATAAGTATTTGATCCCCTCTCAAGCGCAAGATTTCTGGCTCCCACGTGTCTTCTATACAGGTAACAAGCTTAGATTAGGAGCACTCACTTAAAGGGAGGTCTCCTAATCTCAGCTTGTTACCTGTATAAAAGACACCTGTCCACAGAAGCAATCAATCAGATTCCATTCTCTCCACCATGACCAAGACCAAAGAGCTGTCCAAGTATGTCAGGGACAAGATTGCAGACCTGTGAAAGGATGGAATGGGCTACAAGACCATCACCAAGCAGCTTGGTGAGAGGGTGACAACAGTTGGTGCGATTATTCGCAAATGGGAGAAACACAAAATAACTGTCAATCTCCCTCGGTCTGGGGCTCCATGCAAGATCTCACCTTGTGGAGTTTCAGTGATCATGAGAACGGTGAGGAATCAGCCTAGAACTACACAGGAGAATCTTATCAATGATCTCAAGGCAGCTGGGACTATAGTCACCAAGAAAACAATTGGTACCACACTATGCCATGAAGGACTGAAATTCTGCAGCGCCCGCAAGGTCCCCCTACTCAAGAAAGCACATGTACAGTTTGCTAATGAACATCTGAATGATTCAGAGGAGAACTGGGTGAAAGTGTTGCAGTCAGATGAGACCAAAATCAAGCTCTTTGACATCAACTCAATTTGCCGTGTTTGGAGGAGGAGGAATGCTGCCTATGACTCCAAGAACACCATCCCCACCATCAAACATGGAGGTGGAAACATTATGCTTTGGGGGTGTTTTTCTGCTAAGAGGACAGGACAACTTCACTGCATCAAAGGGACAATGGACGGGGTCATGTACCATCATATCTTGGGTGAGAACCACCTTCCCTCAGCTAGGGCATTGAAAATGGGTCGTGGATGGGTATTCCAGCATGACAATGACCCAAAACACAGGGCCAAGGCAACAAAGGAGTGGCTTAAGAAGAAGCACATTAAGGTCCTGGAGTGCCCTAACCAGTCTGCAGACCTTAATTCTATAGAAAATATGTGGAGGAAGCTGAAGGTTTGAGTTACCAAACGTCAGCTTCGAAACCTTAATGACAAGGAGAGGATCTGCAAAGAGGAGTGGGACAAAATCCCTGCTGAGATGTGTGCAAACCTGGTGGCCAACTACAAGAAACATCTGACATCTGTGATTGCCAACAAGGGTTTTGCCACCAAGTACTAAGTCATGTTTTGCGAAGGGGTCAAATACTAATTTCACTCATTACAATACAAATCAATTTATAACTTTTTTGAAATGCATTTTTCTGGATTTTTTGTTGTTGTTCTGTCTCTTACGGATAAAATAATCCTAGCATTACAATTATAGACTGATCATTTCTCTGTGTCAGTAAAAAGGACTTTGCCAGTGTTCCTGGCCGTTTCCGGGTGGTGCGCGCGCCTCCGTGCGCGCTCGCGCGCTCCTGTGCGCGCGCACGCGCCGGAAACGGCGCCAATCACTTTAATCATAAACTGGGGAAGCGTTTTGTACTGAATCATGAACCACCGTTTTGGGAACAACCGTTAGTGTCTACAGTCTACAAAGAACATCAACCGGTGGTCCAAACGTGTGTAGAGTCGTCCCTAAAACAGGGTGAGGAGAAACGTCTA